>VXAX01003481.1:1931955-2030642 GCA_013399835.1 Leptocoma aspasia | reverse complement strand
GGGCTGGTACCGGCGGGGCCGGCCCATTAGCATCCCGCATCTCATGCATTTCGTGCCGGGGTCTCCTAGTAACAGCCCGTGCACGCCGCGCTGTTGCGCTTCCCCTCCTCTCCTCCTGTTTCTCCCGATCACGCGAGGCATCGCTGTTTGCCCTAATTACACATTCTCTGCTGCTTCAAGCTGCCATTACTTTGGTCCCCAGAGGAGCAGCAAGAAATTTTTTAAAATGTCCTCTAATAAGGGCTTCTAGTTTCAGATTCTGTGGAGCTCTGCAAGCTCAAAGATGCAAAGCAAGGTAGCAGCAGCAGAAGGAACAGATGAAAAAGGAAAAAAATTCAGCAGCTCACTGGGTCAGATTTTTCCAGCACTCTGAAACATGTTCTCCTCCCTTTGTTTTTTGTAAGGTATCTTAGAGGGTGGACAATGAGATAGGCTTTAAGGGACATGGTGCATATTTACATAATCCAGAGCAGTGTATCAAAGATGTGTTCCTTGGAAACCTGCGGTTTAGGTGAAGAGTTTCTGAGAAATTCCAGACTACATACAAAGGCAAATAGGCCAGGAAAAATACGAGATGCATGTATCACGGACCATGTTGAGAAATGACCAAAAAAAATTAAGAGGAACAGACTCCCCTTTTCCAGATGCTAACATTTGTAATGGTTTTGCTCCATATTTTTGCTAATTAATGTGAGGTTTACTTATTCAAACTATTGCAGTGCTAATGTTTTTCAGCATTTGCCATCTTTTCCTTTAGTCACTAGAAAATCAGAGAAAAGATGACCAAAAAAATGATGCAGACTGGCAGAGACAGCACATGAATAAAACACAAGGGGAAAAGAACATACATTCCTTCAGACTTCCTACTTTTGTCAACAACAAAAATAGAAAAATATCCAGGATCTCAATCATTCAGATACCGAATTTGATCTGGGGATAGATGCAAAAGGGAAATCATGTGCTTGGGTTTAAAGAATACACTGGTAAGTTCTCTCACCAAAGGCTGCCCTGGTGCCAAGGCAGAGCCACCTACATGCTGGCAGGCACAGTTTGAAGGAGCTGCAGCCCTTCCTGGTGCCTCCTCTGTCCTTGGGCACAGCTGGCAGGCAGCACCCAGCAGCACATGAGCTCCCTGCTGCTCCACACTGAGCAGGGCTCAGTAAAAAGGCCTTGGCAATGCTGCTGGGCAGCCCTTGCTGAACCAAGCAGACTAATCTCAAGAGCACAAGGCAGCAAGTAAAGATAATTAATTTTACCAGCTAGGAAGGTTCCCCATCTGGATTTCAGAAAAGGCACAAAGGATTACCTATCCTTAGCTCTAAGGGGGTTACATGCAACCACCTGGAAACCATCCAAATCATTCATGCTGCCAGGTGAGTGTAAGTAACCAAAGGGGAACACAAATGTGCTATGACATTCCATTGCTGGGTGACACTGTGTCTTCAGGGAGAAAAATGAAAAAATAAAGAGGTTTTCTGTATGAAACATGCTTACTAGCACACATTCAAAGCCAAACAAAGCCCAAGAAAAAATCACCTTTGGGATTCTACGGGTCTCACAAAGAATTAATGATAAAATATCACTCATACGGAAGTCAGTTTACAACGGATCATAGCTTAATCAATTCAAGTTAATTTTTACCCAGATATTCACAGATAGAAGTCTTCTATTATTTGCAACTACGTGGGTCAAGTTTTTAGCTAAACTTGTTACACTGTGCACAGTTCTTTCTCCCTGTCTCTCTCCAACACACATGCTCCAATTTCTAAAATAACAAACAACAACCATACTGGAAAAAAACCCAAATGTGGAAAATTTCACTCTGAAGAAGGAAAGGCTTTGCAAACTTTACAGGTGACCAACAAGATGTACAAATGGAAGTTTATATTAACTAAGCTATTAAGACCTCTCTGTGTGTGGTGAGAGTCCAGATGTACAGGAGGAAAGAATAAATCCCCACTAAGCCTCTGAATGTGCACGACCCTACAGTTGAGTACCCCTCTTTCAGAACTCAGCTGGGCATCAGCTTTTATCTTGAAACTCGTGTTTGTCATCATTAGCTTAGCTAGCATGCCTGCAAATGTTTTTTCAGCATTCAGTTTGTGCAGCCACAATTTTCAGTTCTGAGTTTTGAACGCCAGACAACTTCAGGAACAAATCTACCTAACACAACACTTGTGTGCTTATCTGCAAATGGGGACTTTTGGGATTGCAAACTGGCCTGCAGTGTTTTAAAGACTTTGATTCTTATTAAGCCTTCTTATCATGTCTAAAGCTGACCAGTGGAAAGATTTTGGTTCTGCAGTCATTGTCCTGAAACAGGTGGCTTCACCCACTGTGCAAGAAGTTGATCCACACACAGCGTTGAGGTAATTATTTACAGTTCTGTGCAGAAAGGGGTGCTGGGTGGCAAATCCACGAAGGTGAGTGTAGATGTGTTACCTATTGCTTTAATGAGAATCTGAATCACCACACATGTTAAAAAGGGAGTAAGCCCTTTGAAGTTTTATGTGGTAGACTGTATCCAATTGACATTGTGGTGGTAAAAGGTGATTAAACACATGTGAAAGGTAATGGTATGTTGAGAATGATCTGTTATTCCTCTTACAGGTCAGTTTGTCCAAGACCTTGCTTAAGAGGGGTTAAGATTTTTTGTCAAAATGCATGAGTTTTTGGCTTTCCTCTTAACATGGGTTGCCACTTTGCCTTCAAGAGGATTTTGTGTGGAAACATATCATGGCTGCCCAGCTGGGGCACAGCAGCTTGGATGGAGTTTGGGCACAGCTCACAGTACAAATCCTGTGGGACACAGTGCCACTCCACTGCTGGGCTCAGTGCCTGCCAGCAGGCATAGCAGTGGGACAGGCTTCAAAATCCATCTACCCAGGTCCTTCCCAGCTCCATTTTGGCATTCATTACCTGCCAGCCAGGCAGAAAACATGTTGTGACATCACGGAGCCCTGTGCGACAGCAGCCCGTGACGTCACACTGCCAACATGTCCAAGCACGTAGAGACTGGGCAGCCCGGAACATCACAGAACTCTGACCACGATGGCACGCCAAGGCAGCTCACGTGTCAAGGTGTCACCCTTGCAAAAGACTAAAATGAGGCTCATCCTGGTGGTCTTCCTGACCATGGTGCTCCACAGGCTGTCTCTGTCAATCGTTGCCGCCATGTATACGGCTGAAGAATGGACCAGCAGCCTTGACCCTTGCAATCCCAAGGACTGGGTAAGGTTCAGGATGGACATCATTCCCGAGGGTCCAAAGAAACTGCCTGTTGTTGCCAAGTGCATGACTGCTAGAAGGACCAGCACCACTGGCTGTTGCAGTTCCCAGGTCAGGGACAGGCTGGACATTGCTCCTGAGTGACTGAAGCAATTGCCCATTATCCCAGAGAGTGCAGCCTCTAGCCTGCCCTATCCTTTGTGCCAGTCTTGGAACCACCTTGCCCTTGACATGACCTGGTTGCTCTGTACAGCCTGGCAACTTGTGGGGCTGCTCAGCATGGCTTGTACTGCGTTCTGCATCTGGAGAAATGTGAAGAAACCTCAGGGACAGGGAAGGTGATGGATGTCCTCATCTTCAGTAGGGACAGACTGCTGGAAAAAGAGCACCTTGAGGTGGTCCAAATTGTTCTACAGAGTGGAGGCCAAAACCAGCCTGGCCACACAGAGCCATGAGGCTTTTCTACCACCTCTACATGAAAGAGCTCTTCTAAACCAAGGAACCAAAGACAATTGACAAAACAACCAAGATAAGACCAGATTACAAGGAAAAAACAATGCCAACTCATCAAACTAGGGAAAGGGTAATTTTGGCAGAGGGAGATTATGACCATAGACTCACGGTGCACTGATTCAAGAACTCAAAAGAAGAAGACTGTACAAAAGGAACAAATAATTTAACCAAAAGAAGATTGAATAATAATTATTGAATTAATAATATGAACTATGACTTGTAGCCAAGGAATATTAATGCCTTGTTCCTGTCAAGTGTTCTGTGGGACTGGCTAGACCAACTGGCAGTGCAGAGGTAAACCCACGTAGGCTGCTGAATTGCGGCAAGACATTGCCACAGGTAGAGAAGCTGACTGTAAACGTACACCATGTAGATGCCCACATACCCAAGAGTTGGGCTACTGAAGAACATTGCAACAATGGACAGGTGGATCGGGCTGCCAAGATGAAAGTGTCTCAGATGAGACGGATCTGGACTGGCAACATAAAGGTGAATTATTTTTGGCTTGGTGCGTCCATGACGGCTCAGGTCATCAGAGAAGAGATGCAACATGATGGGCTCATGATCAAGGGGTAGACCTAACCACACACAGTTATCTTCCAGGTCATCCATAACTGTGAAACATGTGCTGCAATCAAGCAGGGCAAGCATAAAGCCCTTGTGATAAGGGGCCAATAGCTGAAATGTAAGTATGGGGTGGCCTGGCAGATCAATTACATCACACTCCCACAAACCCTCCAAGCCAGGCACTACGTGCTGACGATGGTGGACACAACCACTGGATGGCTGGAGATGTACCCCGTGCCTCACGCCACTGCCCAGAACACCATCCTGGGCATTGAAAAGCAAGTCCTGTGATGACATGGAACCTGAGTCAGACAATGGAATTTATTTGTTCCATTAGCCTCACTTACACCTGGGCCAGAGAGCATGGGACTGAATGGGTATCTCATATTCCTTATCCCTATCAGGCCGGTCTCCCTACCTGCAGCTGGTTTTTGCTGTAAGGTGTGCACCGCTTACACCATTGTGCCCATGGTTTTATTTGGGACCCCACCACCCTTGGCAAAAGCATGGACACCTCTGCTGTATTTAGGTCAGCTTCCACAAAGCCTTGTAGTTCATCTGCTCCTGCTTTCAAGTTGCTGCTGCTGGTATGTTGGTATGTGGGACTGTGTCCACATGGGGTGTGAAAGACAGGCTCTGGATTAGAGAGGTCCATCCAGGCTGCTGGCTACTATCTGCCCAGATATGACCCAGACTCAAACACACACACTGTGCTTAGGAAAAGCCTCTAACCCAGCACCTGCTTTTAAGATGGGGGGTAGTACACTTGGCTTTTCCTGCCCACAGCATTTCAGGTCTCCCAGTCATGCCCACCTCAGCCTAAAACAGCATTTCTGAGGACACATCTCCAATTCATCCCTGGTGTGACCTCAAATACTTTAGAAATTACAGTGCTTTGGGACAAATGGACAAGAAAATCATAGCTTCTCATTGTTAACTTGCCAATTCTATCCAGTGTGGGACAGCAGCAACACAAAGGGAAATTGGCAGAAGACAAACTGGTGGGTTTTCCTTTGAGTCTCTTTTTGTAATCTCTATCATTTGTCCACTGGTTGGGTGCTTCACAGGGGCTCAGGAGCAGGTGGACGGGTATAAAGAAAACAGTAACTACAAATTCAAGAAGGCTCCTCTGTGCCTTACCAAGGCAGACTGCTGTGACACTTGGAGGCACCTGCACTTGCCCTCCTGCAGCTGCTGAACAGACAGAAAACATCAATTTCTATGTCTACCTTATGCAAAGGTCTATGTCTACCACATGGCAAACAAACAAACAAACAAATAACACCTACTTACATTTTCAAACCCAAACAATAAGATTGTCCCATGCTCTTGATTTGGCAAATGATGGAACAGAAATGCAGGATTGAGAATTCAGGTATTGACAACTAAGCTATGGATGAACACCACTGGTGTTTTAAATGGCAAGGGCTGCTTTTGGCAGGGGTCATCCTCCTGCTGCCTGGGTGGTTCTCAAAGACCATTGAGGTAAGTCTAAGCTCTTAGTCTAATAATGAAGTGAGGCTCTGACTCTCCACAATGAAATTGCAACACTCCCCTCCAAACTTGCCAAATGGCTAAAAGACTTCAAGATCAGAAAGTTATAAGGAGTTCAGGATCAAGCTGGGCCTATTTTAATCAGTTTTGATAAAGACTTGTTATGCTTTTACACAAACAAAAAACCTTTTTAAAAGTCCAACATCACAACAAAAACACATCTTTCCAAATTGGCTAAGCAACTGTACTCCCCAAAAAATGCAGCCCTGAATGAAGGTCTTTCACATACCCTTCCTCCCTCAATTCCCTGGCTCTCATTTCCAGCAGTGTATTCATCTGCTGCTTCAGAGGCTGCCATTGGAGCTTCAGGATCCCCCATGTCCCTCCCTCCCTGTCCCCTTGGCAGGTTTCAGTCCTGCACACAGAGCTGTGGACTCACCACAAAGCCATGGATGTCTGTACAACAAAACAACTTGGGCTTTGGCTTTAATTTCTCCTATGCCACCAATACTGTTCTCCCAAATGCTTTTCCCTAAGTCATTATTCAGTCTTGCATCCTGCAGAATTGGTGCTGTGCTTGGCTACTTGCTTCTTCCTTCTCTTCATTGGCTTTCTGTTCACAGATGCTA
Source organism: Leptocoma aspasia (assembly GCA_013399835.1). Lineage (NCBI taxonomy): Eukaryota > Metazoa > Chordata > Aves > Passeriformes > Nectariniidae > Leptocoma > Leptocoma aspasia. The sequence goes on along the minus strand of VXAX01003481.1, from coordinate 2,024,211 downwards.
CTACATTAAAACAATACAGTAATGCAGCTTCCCATTCATGTGCTATCACTGACACAGAGTCTTTATTTTCTCCGTTATTCCTTTACTTTGTATTAATCTTCTTTATCTATCATCCAGCCTACTCTCCTCAACTGTGTCCCCTACAATAATTTCCAGATTCCAGATATTTTCTCTTTCATCTCCAACACTTGGGGAAAGTTCTTCTCTATTATTTTACATGCCATCTCAAAAACCTTCTGTTGATTAATACTCTTTCTCATCTCTCGTGAGTCTCATCTTTTTCTTGCAAATGTAGTATTTTGTTTTCCTGCAGGGTGGATTTGTTTGTTTTAGTTATTCTCACCCAGCATTTTGGATCAAAGAACTATATAATTTAAGATGTCCTGACAACGTGAAACAAACCCCACTTGAAGAAGTGCTATCTTAAAATCACATGTAGACTAGTAACATCTATTTACATGGGTATTTCCCACTTGTTTAGCCCTTAGAAACCTAAATATAGATGGGAGGTGCCCAACCGTCATTTCTCAGACTTGAGCTTCAGTTGTATCCAATCCTGGTTTTGGATGAATAAAGAAAAAAAAAAGCAAACCTTCTGATACTCATAAAATGCAAATCCTACCAGAACCCCATAAGGGTAATTTTTTTTATCAGTGTCACAATCTTAAGGATTTCCTGGCCAGTTTTTATGTGATGCATCATCCCCGGTCAGAAAGTATCCACGCCATCTTATACCTTCCCCTGCACATTACTGCAAGGAAGGCTGATAGGAATGGTTTTGTCAGGAGATAAAAATCTCCAGCAGTCTGATCTGGGAGACACAGTCACATCCCATGACTAATCTCTCCATAGGTCACAGGCCAGCTCACCCTTGGACTTATTTGCATTCAGACACTCTCCAGCAATATCCTGTTTTCTAATTTAGGAAGTACTGATAATTAGACATAGGGTTTGGTCATTGGAATTCCTTCCCTCTCCACTCTCCATTACATTGACAATTCATCTCCACGCATGCGTGAAGGCAGGATGAAAATTCTCCTCTCCCAAAAGAGAAAAAATGCCATTGTTTGTACTGATGTCTGCTCCACGAATAACCGTGAGAGAATGTGCTAGGGTTGAATTATCATGCCAGTTCTGGTTGCTCCTTCTTTAGATGTTTTTACCTCACCCTCACACTGGCAGTGTGGTTCTTCCAAACCTTCAGCTTGCCTTTTCCTCCTGTTTACAGGCCCAGCTGCTATTTCTTCCCCGAGGGGCTTCCTTGCTGCACTCTGACAGTCAGTCCCACCACTGCTCTTAGCTCCTTTACACACCCTTAACTTGATGCCCCAGCTTGCTTTGAGTTCAGTCAAATATTTTCATTTCCCTTTCCATACAGACAGTGTTTTTCCCTTTCCCTTCCAGATTAAATTCTCTCCCACACAGATGATTGTTTTTCCCTCTCCAAAGGTCATCCAGAAGGTGGTTTCATAACCAGTTCGACCACTGATGGGCCTTACAGTGCTGTCCTGATTCTCTTGCAGACAAGATGTGGGACAGTAATGTGGAAGATGCACCAAGTGTAATGTGGGGTCTGATGGTCCCTGGGCTTCCCAGTAAAGTAAAACCCCAAGAGAGGATTGTTCCAAATCTAGCAAGCTGCTATCAGCCTGCACTGCCTGCAGCCCAGCCTGGCTCATCACGAAGCAGTGAGGAACAGCAGCCAGCGTCTGTCTGGTCAGCCTTACATATGAATGAAAGGAATGCAGCCTTCTTCCGCTGCCTTCCACCCCCATCCCCTCCCCAGCCCATGGTTTCTTGTTTTCACGCACTGCAGTAAATGCCTTTGATCCAGCAAGTGGACTTTGCACGTGCAAGCTGAGTGACCGGCCCACGCCTGCCTCCTGCCTGTGAACCCCACACTGGGAGCCCTTTGTCAGTCGGGGCACTCACACCCGTTTTACAGAGCCCTCACTGGCAGACTGCTCTCGCATGACGCGCTAACAAACCACCAGCCAAAGGAAAATATCTTGCAATCATTTCAGACCCTCTGGCTCAGCCACTGACTAAGCCAAGTGGCTACTAGCCATTGGCACTGCTGGGTGCATTCGCAACCCACAGCACACTCAGTTCAGGCATGAAAAAAACAAAGCACCCATGGAGAAAAGGGCCCCTTGTCCCATGCCCTGAAGGCTGCATGGGAAAGGACACAGCCCTGACATTTATAATTCAGTCCCAAATATCCATAGCTACTCCTCTCTGTCCCACTTTTTTACCAGAGGCAGGAGCTCCCTGTGGGGAACCCCACTGAAGAGGTCAGTGTGAACACATTAAATGTCTTGACTGTACCAGCTCTCATTTAAGGCACCCAGGGGTCAGTGTGTTTTTAGGGAACAGAGCGTGTAAGCAGTATGAAGGAGTCTGAACGACTTTGTGCTCCAGACTCAAATAAGCTGTTTAGGTAAGCCTATCACACTCCTTCCCTTGATTTACTCAGGTTGCTTCCAGGGTGCAAATGTTCACAGGTATTTAGACAACCTGCTTTCCACAGGCAAAATGAGAGATAGGTTTCCTGCTCCCAGGTTCTGCATCAAAGATGTGTTTTAACAACAACGCTGCATTCAGTCCTCATCCCAAAGGGAAACCATGCTTTCTACAAAGCTGTGCACAGCTAGGACATGGTCAGGGGCAGGGTGTTTTACAGCTGTTAGGACAGGAGAGATCATCATTCCAAGTTTGTATTCCCTCTTGTTTTTTGCCTTCCTGCTTTCCTAACAGCCTGTGCTATCTGCTCAGGACATGGTGAATTGAAACAGAAATACTCCCATAATTTGGGGCTGTTTAAACCACTGATGGTTTAACTGGCAAGATCAGAGGAGTAGCTGATCCCACCAGGTGTGGGAATGGGAGGCCCAGGCTCTGCACCCAGAGAGTGTATCTCATAATCTGATAAAGGTCTTCCCTATCTGCCAGCAAAGGCGGACATGCCTTTCTCACCACGTCAAGCACTGCTGTGGATGGGCAGGCTCAGCATGTCATGGCACCACGTACAATCCAAGGCTATTCAACAGAAAGATCACAGGGCCAGTAAGAAATGTTTCTCATCATGGATTAATTGTAAAATGTAAGATTTCCTATGGTAATATTAGAGGGGAAAGGGTTTGGCCTCAGAAAATTCAACCAGGCCTAAGGCTGGGTTCAAAAGCATGCAAACTCTTACAGATTTTGACTCTAAAGGGTAAAGGTGCTGAGAGATTAGAAGTTTTTTAAGTGCTCCTCGTGATTCCTTGTCCATATCCCCATTTGCATGACAACACCAGGGAAACTTCACAAGTTCACCCTTTCCAGGCTATCGTGTCATATCCCTGACTAAGGAAAAGCTGTGTAAGACCCATCACTTCCAGCTTAAGGAGGAACATGGGGGTCATATCTGAACAGACAAGATCACTGAGTCAACAGCTCTCACACTCTTTGTGCTTTCATGGAAGCTCCATCATCTGTTGGAAGGCCTTGGCTGGGATTTCCCATTGGCCAGCCCCAGCAGGGACAAGGCCTCACAGCAGCATTGGCACTACAAAGAACCAACATTCTGACCATGTTGATGCTGATTTTCAAATTATTGTACTACTTTCACTGGCTTTCAAATCACTGAATTACAGGTGAGGTCACTCCTGGCAAGGTGGCTATCCCCAGTAAAAGCACTAGAAAGCCCATATAAAAAGATCAATGTCTTTTATGTCTTACTATGATTTATACTTCAGACCATGTAACTTTTACAGTGCTGCCTAGTATGTGATGGATGCAGCTCTCTTAACAACCCACATATTTATCTGATTTACTGCGTTGGTCCAACGTGTTATTTTCTACCTTGCAAGAACAACCTTGCTTCTAGAAATCTGCCTGCATGATAAGATTGTGAGCTAAATGTGCAGTTATTGTAAGAGACCACACATTTTACAGTAAAATTGAGAAAACTGATTAGAGCAATCCCTCTGGAAACAAGAATAATCACATGATAAGACAGTGCTAATGGGAATTTATCATCTCTCATCACGTGTGAAGCTTAGAACAAAGCAGCATCGTGTGTGAACTGCATAGCTATTAATGCCAATGAATACCAGCTGAAGAGCTGCTGGGGACTATGAAGAAATGAGAGGAGGGAACCTGAACAGCCAGCCTAAGCCAATTTGGTATGCTTCGACTAGCTTACACACAGATATATATATATAACATTTGTAAATGTTACCCAAAATAACAGCCTCACATCTATCCATACATCCTATTCCCTCTCTACCTACACTATTTCATTCAAACTCTATGTCATTCTTTTATTTGTTCTCACTATATTTTAGCAGTGGAGAAGTCCAAGATCATGAGTATCTGAAGGGTATGTGACTCTGCATGCCTACACGTCTGCATCTACACACGCTGCCTCATGCACAGATTATTCCTAAACCACATATCTAAGATCTGAAACACATTTCTCTTTCTCCCATACAAAAGGCACCAAAAACCTACCCACGCTATTTTCTATTTGAAGAAAATAACACTTGACTAAACTTTACATTTTTAAAGTTGTCTTGAGGAAGTGAGTGCCAAAAACCCAAAGCGACGTGCACACAGTTTTAACATGAATGATACCTCTACATCCCTTAGATATCCTAAAATTACTCTGCATGTCATAAGATATATGAAACCCCAACAGGTTAATGGTAGATGGTGAACTCCTCTGTTCTACTGAATAATGGGTACATTTGCTGAACTACCATATTTTCCACTGCCCTGTTTCATAGACAGAAGCTTGGACTTTCAGAAGAGATGTTTTTTTCTTTTCTAAATGAGAATAAAAAGAGATGGTTACGGGTAGGTGGCAGGAGGACAAGATGAGAGAAGCATCCTACGTAAGTACCTGTATGAGTCCTCTGGTGAGCCTTTAAGTGGGAGCTCTTTGTATAAACTTTCCGGCACCCATTAAATTGACAGCGATGAACCCTCTTCTTGTTTTCTGGGGATGCTTCTGTCCCTGCACCTCCTTGCTCACTGTCACTTTGCCCACTTTTTATTGTCCCCGCAGTCGCTGTTGCTACACCCACTTTCACAGAGCTGAGTGAAGTTTTCTTGGCTACCAGTTTCAACGTCACTGTGCCATCCACTGCTGAGAGCGTCTGTGGGGTTTTTACGAGGTGGCGGCTGAGCTCTGGAGAGGAAGGGGGGGTTAATGAGGTTACTGCATTGAGCTGGGCCTGGTTGACAGCTGTGTAGCCTTCTGTGGAAGAGCTGGTGGACTGCGAGCTGAGGCACGTCTCAGACAGCAGTTTGTCACGAGAGAGGATAATGTCCATGTTGGCGCTTTTGTCACATGTACTCGTCTCCACTGGTAAAAGGATGGGGTCCAGCCGTCGTATATTGTCCTCTGCATCTGGGGCTGAGGAGGCATGAAGGAAGCAGTCCAAATCCTCACCAAAGGTCTCAGAGATCTTCCGTGGTTCAGTCTGAAGGTATCGCTCCAACTCCAGGCATGTCTGCAGAAGGGAAAGGGAGAGAAACTGCTGTTAGAGAGAGATTACAGCATAGCTGCCACTGAGGGCAGGAGGACATGGTCCAGAGGCATTCCAAGACAGCACTCATTAACACCAACATCTTCTCGTGAGATGGTCACACATTGGGAAACATGAAAATTTGGCACTTGTTTGAGGCCTGCACGAGATAGTCTAGGAATCTATATGTGCTACCACATATGGTAGCAGGTATTACACTAGAAATGAAGATACAACAACCAGAAAGTATCCACTACATTTTCATTGAAGTCTGTACATTGTTCCATGGGTACCAGGGCCTTCCCAGGTATAATCTGTCACTTCCATATGAAACTATCCTAATAGACTCATCATTTGGCCATGTATAAACAAAAAGTCACCTCTCCAAATAACTGCTTCCTATTCCTTCACAAACATTAACTTTCTCTCCAAATTTAACTCAGTGTAGTTGGCTGGGGCCTAATCTTCCTTAAACAGCACAATTCTAAAGCGTGGCATTTTAAGATAAGAGGTAGAAAAGCTTCCAGTGAGACCACAGCTTGTTTAAAGAAAAAAAAAGGTGACAGAAAAAAAAAAAAAAAAAAGAATCTACTGTCAGTTTTAGAGGGAGTTTTAGCACATCTGGTCAAATGGAGCTTCCTGTGTACAGGATGCCAGACTTGCACACAAACACACACTTTTTTTATTAAAAAGTAGGTGAAGTTGCAGTCAAAGAGGCTGCCACATAAAAATGTGCTCCTGCACCTCCACAGCAGTGATCATCAGCACAAGAATGGGATGAGCCTCCTATGTGAATGTGCCTTATTATGAAGTGCCCTGAGCTTGCCCCAATAAAGCCTTCAGCCACCAAAGCACGGCCCCCAGTGTCCTCCACAGCCGACATTATAAACTTCTATTGTTTATAGAGAACCATTTGCTGTTGTTTCAGGAGCTTTTAATGGAGTTTATTAGCACTGTTTTTCATTTCTTGCAGCTTGAAAGTATAGCTGGTTTAATACCACCACTGTGATTTCACAGGGCTTGGAGAAAGAGAATTTCTAACTAATACATTTTAGAAACCTCTAAAAACTACTCCTCAGAGAACACTTCTACCAATATTAAGAAAGGGGTTTTAGCCAAAAAATTTTAATCTATGGGAGCTGGTGACCCAACTACATCTCAATCTGGAGAGCCCAGCATTTGATCAAGAAATAAAAGCTTCATATGACCAGAGGAGAGACAGAGATTTCTGCCTTCGGAGTACAAAGGTCTCATCAACAGGAATGTAAGCAGGCCCCACTCACGGCTCTCTAGGAACTGCCAGGTAATTTGAGATTATTACTTTCAAAGCTCCCACGAAGCAGCACTGTTGGTTGCAGATACGATGTGGTGGGATGACTTTCAAGTTCGCAACAAAATCTGACACACTGTTGTTTCTTTTTTAGATAATAGCTGATTATGGATCTGAGCTGTAGAGATGGACAAAAAGCAACAGAACAGAACATACACAGGTGAGACATGCTATACTTCAGCATGTACTTTATATTCAGAGGTATGAGACTGTCTGCATACAAGCCTAGGGGTGGGACACTTATCAATTGTACTTGCCTTAAGCAATCTTTCCACTTTCTTTATAAGGTGCATTTCTGGGACTATGAGAAACAGTTTTAGCTGGGAATCTGGTCTCTCCCCAGATAAACCCTAATGGGTTTTGGGAGAAGCTTTCCAACATGCCACATAGTCTTCCAGTAATAACCCCCACCACCAGGAGAGGCAATGCTTTTGAGTTCTCCACATCATGTAATTTGGGCTTTCTGGTCCACTTAGCCTTCATCCAATGGGGCAGAAACAGGTTTAGGAGCCAAATAAATAAAAGGCTTCCAAAGGAAAGAGCAAGCATAATCACAAATTAGGGGTGGGAAGGGGGAGGGCAGCAGCAGGGAGGAGAGACAAGGACTCAAGGCCATTAAATCTGATGACAGTGACATGAAATTTCAATTGCTGTGGGATCAGAAAGCTGCATGCCAGCTCTGGGCTGCCCATGGAGGGGAGGCGAGCAGGAGGTGCTGCTCCTTTAAGGCATCACTACCCCATGACAACAATAGTGGGCCTGACAGTTTTTCCAGCTTCACCATTAATTTTCCATAAAGAGCAGTTTCTCGATGAGCCCTTTTCAGGCAAAGCCTGATGCTTCACAAACCTGTAATTATTCCTGGCTCCCCCCTCCCGCAGCCACTGCACCTGTGCCATTTCAAGACACCAGCTGGTCATGTCTTGCCTTCTGCCTCTGAAATCCAAAACCAGTGGATCAAGCCCATCTCCCCATAGAAGTGGGGAGAAAAACAACTCAAAGAAACAATGTCATGCAGTCCCTCCCACCCAACCCCCTCAGCCTCTCCAGCAAGTCAATAGCAGGGAAGAGCCTAGCAACGCTGAGCCAGAAAAGCCCTGCACCTAATCTGCATGGCAGACAAAGCCTGGCGAGGGGTTATGGCCACAGCCCTTCCCTTACCTCCTGCCAGGGCCCTACCTGCTGCTGCAGTTTTTTTTTGGTGGCAGAAACAAAGCATCTTTCCCCATATGCACTTCCCAGCTTATGCCAAATACCTTATGCGACCTTCTCTTCTTGTGGTCCCAATCACCCAGGGAGTGGTGAGGATGGGTTTAGAAACCAACCTGCTTTCTTCACTCCTTGCCCTGGCATGACAATTTTTATGCCACCTAAGCCCACCACCTTGTCTTGAGCATTGACCTAGAGAAACCAATCAGGCTGAGACCACCAAGGTCCCCACTCCAGGCTGGTGGACCACCAGGAGGGGCAGAAAAGTTCTTTGGTGTCCATTCCCAAAAAGCTATTTGACACTGAGCACATAAAAAACTACAGGGTTTTTGTTGTTGTTGTTTTGTTTTGGATTTTTTTTATGTGGGAGGAGCAGGATATTGACCACTATCTACAGAGATACAAACCCAAACTGCTGAATTCAGATGATGGTGAATCCCTATAGATCTCCACTTCCACTACCAGCCTGGTAGGAAAATAGTTCAAGAATATCTCAGACAGGAGTGAGCTGCTCTTGTCATGCTCTTATCAAAGTTCTGCTGGACATCCAGCTTCTCCTCACCACTCATGCAAGAGAGGGAGCTTTGTGTAACAGATGGAGTATGTCACACATGACATGACTTCCCTTTAGTTCCTACATTGCAGGCAACATGGTGGGTATTAAACTTTCTTATCCAGTGCCTGTATGATACACAGCAATAAAGACTTTTAAAAATTGCAAAGGGAAGAAGAAAATGGCTCCCTTCAGGAACAAAAGAAGAAGATCTGTAAGACTGCTGTTGGCTGTCAAGCCAGTGCCACTGGTTAGGGATAAAAAAGTGTGACCCACTAATTCAACCCATCTGCCCTGATTAATGAGGGTCATTCTCCTTGCTCCTTGTTCCTCAATTTAACCAGTTAAAATAAAGGATGATTCATGGCTGACAAATAATAGGATGTGACTTTGTGAGACCCCACATACCTGAAGTAAGCCAGATGGAAAAGGACAACAGTCTGGCATGTGGACAATCCTATCAAGGCCTTTCTCTGATTTTTCAGTTTCAGATACAATTGCAAAAAGTCTCACTTCCCCAGCAGAGGAACATTTCCATCATCTGCAAGAAATGCTGTGTGTTTCCTCCCAATAACTCAAAACGTCTCTTTGCTCCCCATATTACACTATCATCCAAGTCCTCTGGGGCACATGTAGTGGCAGAATACATGTAAACTGCACACCATGACACTTCCATGTGCAGTACCAGATCCTACAGACAGGATCTGTACAAGACAGCCACTGTAGAGCTGTCCTGTGCCTGCTAAGGATCTACTTCTTGTTGGTCCTTTCAGAGTTTGCAGTAGCACTGGTCCAGGAAAATTCAGTTTTCAGTACGTTTGTCAATTGAGAAAGGTATGACCTCTAATCTAGTTGGATTCTTACCTCTAAAGCTCATTTACTGAAAGTAAAGATTATTTATGTAACACATTGAGTATGGTCACTATTATGAAATACAACACAAGAGAAATCCAGCGTGCCTCTGACAGCAGAGATGTGATACATGTGTACCATTTTCAGCAGAGCTTAGTACTCACCTAACTCTACAGCCAGCAGAAATCAAGACAGTTTTGCCACTAACTGCAACAACAAGACAAACCTCAGACTCTGCAATCCCTCCCAGACTTGCAGATACTTGATTTAGTTCAGAGTCTATATTTTAAGATGTCTATCAGCTATCCAGGTTAAAGTTGATGCAGAACATTCAAAATCCAGACATGAAGGAGCTGGAGTCACCACTCATGATGCTGATGTTTGACTCCATCTCTCTCCACCAGAGAGGAACCAGGACGAAGGCTCTAGCTGGGACCACCACCATCATCAATGTGCCAAGCTCCAAGGCAGTGTATCTGCCCTTTAGAGAATGACAGGGGAAAGACATGCCCAGTGGCCAGGAGCCTTTGCAGTGACACAAGTTTGGCATCTAGGTTCGGGTCCAGACAGCTCTGGAAAACCTAATTCCACCTGATGAACCAAAATATAATCCTAGTTCTCAGGGTATAAATCTAAACTTGCTCCAATGAAATGCAAAGAACTAGTCTTGGTTGACAGCCATGTTATGTATTGGAATTTCACCCATACATACAGACTTTTGAAAAATAACAGGTCGCTTGAGAAGCACCTGCCTATCTTGTGAAGTCTTTAAAGCACTCAAACTTCTGGGTGCTTGCACAGGTAAAGACAGGACAATACAGCAACAGTAAAGTTCTGTCAAGGGTAACAAAAAAGCCCAAACACTTACCATAATCTGAGGACAGAACATCAGGGAAGGCATTTTATCAATATGTTCATTGGCTTCCTCCCTTTTATTGATGCTGAAGTATTTTATAATATCTTAATTCTGAATTTTTCTAGTAGATCATCAGAAGTTCCTATCTGGAAATGCTAGTTACTTCTAAGTGCCATTTTACTGCAGATATAATTGGACATCAAGCACTGAACTTGGAAGTTATCCAAAACCTAATTAGGAAGTTGGATACTTAGATCAGCCTGTGACAGAAAATGAAAATGTCTAATGTGGCTGACAAGCAGATCTGATCTACCAGGTCTGTTTACAATACTTGAAAGGATTCTCTTTGTAATTTACACAAGCAAAGCAGAATTACACATGCAATAGTGAAGGTCAAATTTCAATTTCCATCATGACCCCATTGCTTTCCACTGGCATGTAAAAAAGGGGCCTCATCTCTAAAAAAATGGTGAAAATCTCAAGATTGCATTGGAGGAGAAACTGTCTTCAACTGAAGACAAGCCAAAACAGTAACAGTAAGGTCAGTGCCATCGCCGTTCACTCACACTCAGAGCAAACAGTGGCACCAGGTCCAGTGCCCAGTATCAGTGTTTCATTGTGCAGCAAAACAGCAAAAGCTCTGAGTGACACTGACACTTGCATAGCTGATACCACAGGCAGAAATTGAACTGGATGTTGCGGGGCAGCCCTGAAGTCAAGAGAAGTAGGAGATTCAAAACCTACCTGCCTCCCCTGAAATGGCATGCTATTTTTCATCCTTAACCCTAAAACAAGATTTGAATGATGGATCTTCTTCCCACTGCCAAAAGCCTTCGTTAGTTTCTGAACAACAACAACAAAGCCCAGTACTCTTGCCCATCTATTCCAAGATTGTCATCTGTTCCCACCCAGCTGCCAAAACCTCCAGCTTTTCCTCTTGGCAACTTTTACTGGGCAGTTGCTAGTCATGAAAAAGCTGCAGCACATCAGAAGCTTAACATTTGGGACAGAATAGAATAAACAGAGTTTTAGTATTAAAATAAGTAATTTTGCAAAATACACTTGGGAAAAATAGAAAACTGCAGCCTGAAATGACCGTATATAAGAAAAAGTTTCAGGCTATAGCAAATAATTTCTATTGCAAAGTTTTAAGACAAAACTAGTCACGTGCCAGCACATCTTGCCTATGTGTTATATAGTTCATTGAAAAAAAGAGAGCTAAAACCACTTTTCAGGTACAACAATAAGATACTTATTGACAGCTAACCTGCAGTAAATATTTGTATGCATGCTCCTAATCCCTTGTATATATGAAGGAAATCAAGTTAACTGGATGCTCAACAAATAGGCTTTTGCCAAGTGCAAAAAGCATGCACAGGCACAGCCAGCAAAGAAAGATCATATGATATGCAAAGACTTGTTTTCCTGTGGTAACTTCAACTTATGCCTGAGGCATCAGGCCAGTCCTCCCTAACACCATCCGAATGGGTCACACCAGCCACCAGTTTGAAATGGACAAATCTATTAATTCTTGACTCCCCTACACAGGACTGAAGTCTCTGTTTGCTAATTTCTTCAATACAATAATGGCCTGTGCCCATTTTCCCTCTTGGTCTCAGGCCAAAGAATGAACCGTTAAGGAAGTGTATTTAGCCAAACCAGCCCATTCACTGTTATTCATGCACAACAGCACTCTCAATAAACTCCTACCATGACCCAGATGGCTTTCTCCCTGGATCTTCTCCTCTTATACTTCTTCAGAGTGTTAGAAATACTGAAATCAGAAGCCTCAACTGCATTCAGCAAAGATAATTTTAAAGTAAAAATGTGGGTATAAAGGACAGAATCACTACTTTCATATAAACATGATTCTTTTTCTTGTTGCTTTGGGGCATCATGTAAGCAGGATTATCAAAGACTTTAATCAGAGTCTAAAGATCAAAAGATCAAAATCAACTTTACCATAAATTACCAATTTTCACCAGCAGAAATGGGTGGTAACTAATGTCTCAAATAGAAAAAAAAGTCTGAACCCATAACACTAACCAAGGAGTCAAAATCAGGCTTTGCTCCCTAACTTGGTGATAATGAAATACACCTTTATTTTTGAATGGACAAGCTGAATTTTTTCACTAAAAAACTGTGGTATTTGGGCTTTAAGCATAGAGAATGTCAGTGCACTGGTTATGAGACAGTGAACAAAGGACTGCAGCTAAGCATGGCTGAATTTGATAGGCATCTAGATAGGAAAAAAAAAAGGATGAAAGAAATCTGCAAACACTGAACCACGGCTTTGGAGGGCTTTTGTTTTTGTTGGGGTTTTTTTTTGACCATTTAATAAAGACAGAAAAAATATCTGCAACCAGTCACAACAACAAAAAATAGCATCAATGTCAGCAAAGGATTAAGGATAGCCAAATCAAGAATTCAAAAGTGCAAGCAATCCATTGTGCTAGTATCAAAATATGATAAAAGCCATGTGTGCTTGTACACCACCACATACCCTGCATGCTGCCATACAGTCAAGACAGCAGGTAGCCATACGATGACCATTTGAAAAATTATATATAAAGTAAGAGTGTTTCAAAATGTTTCTGAAGAGAGCATTTATTTATATAACAACCTTGGATGGCTTTGAGTGAGCTGGCTAGTGGCCCTCACTGCAAACTTTTCTCCAAACTTCATCAAGCCTGTATTTAACCTGTTGTCGTCCAGTTTGGAAGCAGCTTTGGTTTAGCATTATAAACAGCAAAAAAGCACAATTAGCTCCTTGAATTGTCAGTCCTAGCTCCCACTTAAATCAAAGGATCAGGTTCAAAGCATGCCCCAGAGTGTGGTAAACTTCTCACAGGAAATGGATACGCAAGAGCAAATGCTGACGACTGTGGAATGTACAAAGCAGAGCAGTATTTTAAGTCTCGATCCTCAATTAAGATTCATCCTTAGAAAATACTGCAGGGGGGTTACACAGCAGAATTGGATTCCTTCTAATTACTCTAGTTAGGTTCATGAATGAAAAAATGTATTCTTTAGAGACATTTTATTAACATCCAGAGATATCTTAACATTTCTTACTCAACAGCTGACACAACCGTACACAGCAGTTGCGTTTGCACGCTCTCAGGCAGCAGCGTATTCATAAGCACAGCCTGTCACAATTAGCTTATTAAACCAAACGTGGAGAAGAGATGTGATCGATACACTCGATATACAGAACGTTTCCTAAGAGTCCTGGGTTGTCAGTCATCTCTTCTGCTCTGACCTAAAAATATATTAAACAGGAGGATGCATAACACTGAATTCCTAACCCAAAACGTGCAATTCCTCATACTGACTCTGCGTGATCATCATTTTTGTGCTGGGACTACTGTGTCTACCCTGTACATGACGCCCATTCATTATCACATCTCAGGGCTCAAAAAATCTTTTGTATGTTCCCTTTTGTATTATTTTTGGCTGTGGGGAGGAAGAGGTGGGGACCTGTCTGGGAAACAGGAAGCAGGAGGGGAATGCGTTGGAGAATAAGGGCAGAACAAAAAAGAATAAAAGAGCATTTATACAATTTCTAAACGATAATAAACATATAGGACCAAGGCCTGCCTCCAGCCATGTGGGGAGCAGTGGGCTGTTTGCCTGAAGTTTAGACTTTATTGGAAGCACAGCAACTATACAAGTACATTTACAAAAAGCCACTTGCTGCTTTTTTCTTTGATTTCCTTTTAATCATTTGGGCAATTTGTTATCTTACAAGAGCAAGAAGATGCATGTGTTGCTGTGATAAATACGCCAATCTGAGCAAGGAAAAGAGAAGACAACAGACTTGAGTTTTGCTGTTGCACCAAGAAAAAAAAAATTCAGACTAGAAACAAAGTGATGGGAAGCACAACCGGATTCTCAGTTGGGGTAAATCAGCACAGAGCAGCCCTGATTTCATGGTTCCTGTTTACATCAGCTTGGGACCTTGCCAACACTCAAAATCCATGAAATGCTGCTCTTGATTAGCACCACTTAACTCTGTGGCTTACATTAAAAAGAATTCAACATGTTTTTTGATGGCTGGAGATGGTTATTTTCTACTACAAATCGTGTCTACTTTATTAGGGACAGTGTGACCTAATAGGAAAAAAGGGAAGAATTTAAAAACAACAACTCTCAGACATCCTGATGCTTGGATTTGTTTCTTGTCTCTGTCTCTCTTTTTTCAAAGTTTGGGTCCTCTATATGAGGTATTCACAAACTGGTTTCTGCCACTTCTAGGCCAGAGTTTTCCTCATCTGTGCACAGAAGCAACAGCCTCCATGCTTCAATGTCCCATTGCAGATAAATGTGCATCTCACTTTAAAGCCAGGTGCCTTCCAAAGGATACTACATTACAGTCAAAGGTGTTTTACCATTGCTTTTCATTTCTACACTGTTCTGCCAAGGTTGTTGTTCCAAAACTCCTAGCCACCAGGGATTTTGATCAGCCTCAAAATCTCACAGGCAGTGGACTCAGGCTGTTACACACCCTGATAAAAGCAGCATGCTCCTCTTTAACAGCAATCTGTGAGAGCACACTGGTTAAGAGCCTGCCAGTATTGGCTCAAATGCTCAGCACCAACCCAGGCAGCCACTCACAGGCGTCTGAGATGTGTATCCCCAAAATGCATTAGACCAAAAAGAGAGGGGATCTGGCACAGCCTTTTGTGGCTATCATTAGCAGCACAAGGTGTGCTGTCAGAACTGGAGGAGGCACTGCTCACTCCCCGTGAAAGGAGCACAGACCAGCCTCATGTCAGCCCCCAGCAGGCCATACGGTACCGGCTGCACATGGCATGGCAAGCCAGGAGATCCCCTAAGAGCCCTGCCATTTGCTGCCTGGAGAAAGCCCAGCAGGTCAGAGCCTGGCTGCTCGGAGTCAGCACACCTCTGTGAGCCAATTGACACAAGCACAGCTCGCACACTGGCTCACTTTCTTCAGTCTGTTGACTGTGGACACCCACCCCGTTGTTATGATTTTAATATGCTGCAATATGAAAGTGCTATTTCAGGACAAAGTTATTAATAGCAAAGCAGCCAGAAAATAGTCTAGAAGGAATGCAATGTTTTGGCATTCCTGGAAGATAGGATGACTTCCCAGCATCCAAGAAACCACCAGGGTTAATTCAAGATGTTTCTATGCATAAGCCTGTCTTTTGTCACTTTTTGATAAGCCATGATGACATAATTTCATAGGACCTGCACACTGCAGCAGTCCAGAGACTACAACGCAGAAAGGCCCAAAAGGTGGTACTTTGTTACTCTAAGTAGGCTGGTGAAAAGCAGAAACTGGGTGCTGTGACAAAGCATCAGTAGGAACAGGTTAGGAAAAGCTCTAAAGCTCTACTCTTCCCGAAGGACAAGGATGGAACAGAACCTGTTTAAGCCCTTCTCAGAAACCTGTCTGCCTCCAGGACCTCAGAGAGGATCTAATTTTCAACCTCTCTTCCCCTATCAGCACTCTCTCCTTCCCTTGTTTATTCACACTGCATTTCCTCAGCAGCACTCTTTACTTGGGCAGGAGCTTCACAGTCAAGGCAAGTCACTGTCCCTTCTCAGGTTCTCTTTTAAACCTTCTGTTTTTCCTAGCAAAATATCCTTGGAAATGTATTGGAGAATGCTGTGGAAAACACCAGACCCTGACTTGTTTGTGTTGGCACGTTTTCCCCAAAAATTAATTGGGAGGGTCCACCAAATTGATTCCAGGTGCATCACTGAGCACAACACTCAGCAACACCTTGCAGAGATGATACCACAGGAAGGCATCTCTCCACTGGCAAGGCTCTTGGCATCCCTTCTGCCTGCACCCACACTGCTGAGAGGGTCTCTGTGAGGCTTTTAGCTTTCCACCTCCATCCTTCAGTATCCTCCTTGAGAAAACCAAATGAAAGTCAACACTGCATCTTTCCCTAAGAGGAAAAGGACCAAGTGATGATGCCAGGAATTGGAAGATGTCATGTTCACAGCACTACAGCATTATCCACTAAATCACCATAGAGAGCTCCAGCTCACTACTGGAAATGCATTGCAGGGAACTGCAGTCCCCCACCACACTACAAAAAGGAAACAAACAAAGCCCACTTACCAACAAGGAAAAGAGGAAACATATTGTACTCATTATAAGCCTAGCAGTGGACATGTTATCTGGCATATTTCCAACTCAGACATTTAAAAAATGTAGCTAGTTTACCTTAAGTGTCCTATATTCCCCAGTTTCCCTTTTCCAGTCTACTTAAGTCCACACAGCATCTCCCAAGATAAGCCTGCCTTTGTGGGTTGGCTTTATATCACTCCTTCCCTCTATTGTCTTTCTGAGATGTGATGGAAGTCTCCAATGTCACAGCTGGGAAGACTACAGCCAGGTTCCTTGGCACGGTTTGCAGGAAGGGGATGGGTGTGAACTGAGGAAGGACAGCCTCTCTCTCCAGCTGCAGGAGAGCAGTCCTCTCATGGTACAGCCAATCCTTCCTGCCATTTTGTTTATCATTAACACTGTTTAACCAAAGTTGTTTTTAATAGCCCTCGAAGGTGGAGTCTGCAGCCAGCTCTTGTCATCCCAAACACTGCAGACCTCTGTCGCCATGCTTTGGTACAATCTCTGCAATTGCAAACATAAACATTATGTTCCTCCAAGTACAAATTACAGCTTACAGGAATTGCAATTTTATTTTGGTTATAAACATACAAAGGTAGCCTTTATGGTGGGAGAAGAGCCACATATGAGACCACAGGCTGAGTCTTTGCTTGACAGGAACATTCCTGGGAGCACTCTGCTGCTTCACCTCCAACCAGCTCTGCTTCCCAAGTGTTCAGCTTACCAAGCAGCTGCATTATATTAGAGCTCAGGGGAAAGCCCAAGTGCCTTGTCGTGGCCTAAGCTGCTGGAGGATCTGCTTCAGCTCCTGCAGTCCAGGAACTGGGACTCAGAGAGACACAGAAACACACTCAAACTGTGTTTCCTTAGCTCTAGCCAGCACTCCTGGCAGCCTATGCATTCAGGATAATTTTCCAGGCACAACTTGTGACCTGTCACTCTGAGCCCCTCCAGGATACATGGCAGCAATCCTGAACACGTGGGCTCTGCTCAGAGCACCTTGGAGGTGCTCTGACCGTCACCACAGCTTCAAGGGATTTCCTCCATTTCAAGTGTCTCTAACCCTTCCCTGCTCTGCACATGTCCCATCACTACTCAGCATCAAGCTCCCGACACCTGTCAAAGAAGCATGATATCGAATTGCTCCTCCAAGCCCCTGAGTACCCCTAGGCATTTCAGTCCTCCTGTCGAGCTTGCTAATGTGCCCCTTCTCTGCCATGAGTAATGATGCATTCCTGGAAGCAAAAACTGCATTAAAAGTCCTCTTTACATGTGAGCTAAGAGCTTTCTTTGCCTCATACCATTTTTACTCATAAATATAATATCAAGGTGATTGTGTTCTTCTCAGACTACTCAAGAGTGTTCTGTAAGTAAAACCTGCAACTGGCAATTTATCAGATGGAAAAATAAAAGCCACATTCGGTTTTCCCCTACACTTAAAAATGACCACGTGCAGTCTCTGAAGCAGTCTGATCTTTTTAACAAGGTCATGAATATCAGCTGAGGGCACGGGAGGAGAAATAAAACCATCCTGCACATGTTTTCCCTCCTGTGCTGTTTTTTTACTGAGGTTTTGCTCGCTTTCTAAGCAAAGAGGAAGCCTCTCCTGTTCCCATCACCCCATGTTTACCCACATTCCAGCAACAGTGGCTGCTCCTCCAGGCGCTCTCCAAGGGCAAACAACTGGATCTTGCCACAATGCAATTTTGAACTTGAGCCACATCCAGCTGTGAGTGGGAGTGAGGTGGGAGCCCTGTGAGAAGCAGTGATAGAGGCAGTGGATGATAGGACACCATGAAATCTTTTGAAAATGTTGCTCCTGCAGGCTTAGACAACAAGCACAGCACACCCTTTGCCTAGTGAAAGGCCTGGAAAATGCACTTTAGGAGGCACAGCCTTAGGAGTCAGAATAAATCCTCCCAGATGTCCCTGGTGACAAAGCAGCCCAATTTGATCAATACAGCAGCATTATTAACACTGCGCTGCCTTACATGAGGATAGTCATATGTTCTTGCCTCTGCTGAGAGTGGGGGAAGGGGTGCAAACTCCTACAACAATTCACAGGGGAAACGTCTCTCTCAAAATCATTAAGCCTGCACAAAGAATCTCTTATCCATTTTCATGGAAGCTGCTTTTTTGGGAGCTGCTTTTTTTTGCTTTTCTGCTTCACTAGTATTGATCAAGCTCGGGTGGAATCCTAGAAATAGTATGAGCTTTGTGGTTTTCTCAGAAAGAAATTTTGTTTTTAACAACTTAGGATCTCTATCTTCAGGCTTTTGTTTCTGCAGCCATGAATACCCTCCATTGTGGGGGCTGGGTATAGACACAAATGTAGGTGGTTAACAACAGAAGGTAGGACTTAATGGTTAGCAAATTTTTTTCAATTATTACGAGAATTAGCAATTAAGTGCATTTGGATTTAAGCAGAAATATTAGTAGCAAAAAGGCATCTCTCTCTATATATAGATACATATATAGATACATACACACAAATCTTGCTGCTGCTCCTGAGCCCCAGCCAGAGTCATGGCCCTTCTGTGTTTGGCTCTTGACAAACACATTTACAGACAGTCCTGGTAATTCAGGAATGGCAAGAGAATGGGAAGGTGAAGAAAAACAGTCCTAGCCTATCACCTGCTTAACCACAGCCAACAAATCTGAGAATTTTGTAAAAACTAAGTCCTGTGTGTGCCTGGTGACAAGTCTGCAGAAAGCTAGAGAGGTACCACCCCTATATGCCAGGTGACTCAGACTGGGAGAAAAGGTTTCAGAGAAGCTAAAGGCTAAGTGGTAGTAATGGCATGGGAGGAAGAACTGACTAATAATAAACAAAAGGCCAGCAAATAGCCTTTAAAACCACAAAAAAGACCTTCTTACCCACAAAGAGAGGTGTCACCCACTACTGGGAAAAAAACCTACCACAGAAATGGTGCATCTGTACGAGCCACCTTTCTCCAGCACTCATCTGGGACAACACATTGTCAAAACCAGAAAACAACAGACTCGCTCCCTCTTCACTGGGAAGAAATCCTGCTGTTCTTTCCCTCTGCCATCTCTCCACCAAAAAACACTGAGACCATCAAACCCAAACCCTCTACCAAGAAGGTTAAAAATGCTGAGTTTGAGCACATCAGGCCACCTCCACATTGCATCTGGTAAGTGTTTCTCACCAGATCAGAGCTGCTGGCACAAAGTTCTTCCAGAAAGGGGTGCTGCAGAATTGTCTAGACAGACTAAAATTAAAAAGAACAAATTATATTACACTGCCCACTGTCTGCACAGCAGGGAGAGATTCTCAGAGTGAGGAGTAAATAGCTGGTGCCATAATCATAGCTAGTGGAGTCATCTTAATTTACACTGAGCAAGGATCTAGCCCAGAAAAATATTCCTGTAAACTTTGCAGCCAAAAATTCCTCTGCTAGACCACATTCCACCAGTCAAACTGCCAGGGAAGACAATTGCAGAAATAATTTAATTAAAATGGAGATCAGGGAGCTGGTATCCTTTTCAAGCTCTGCTCTTGACTTCCTCTCTCCAACAACTGAGAGCTTGGGTGTCCCAGTTTCCCAGACTGTAAAATCAGCATGCTACAGCTTCTTTGCTTTCTGAGGACAATGGCTGTGAAGCATCCTATCTATTCAAAGCCCAACCATCAAATCAAACAGATATCTGAATGCTCTAAACCTCCAGGTCTTGGATGAAAGGGGCTATTTTTCTCTGCTGAAACAGCTGTCATTGCTCTTGGAAAATTTGATCTTCAAAAAGTCAGCTTCCAAGTTTTGCTTCCAAGACTGTAGGTGTCAGGTTCTCCAACTTATTGGGGTACTGCTAATGATTTTTGCTGCTACAGACTGCTCAAACTTGCCAGCACAGTTCAGGTACGGAAGTAAGAGTTAGGCAGAGAGTACCGCTTTCCCATAATTTTGTCATTCATATTTTATTTCTGAACTTCAACTTTTTTTTTGATTAGCATCTGGGAGGACAGTGAATTTTCTGCATATTCAACTCTTCCAGGAAGTCATTAGATAAAAACATATACCCAGGACATAGACCAGTGCAATCACAGGATCAAGTCATAAGGATGGTACCACGTGATGTCTCATTGTAGAAGGTCCTTTGTTTTCACCCCTCAATTTCTATTAAAACATTTGGCTTTCTACTGGCCTACAGAATCATCAGCAATGGCACATGGTTTAGGACATGTTTTTTTACAGTCTTTATGTTCCACAGAAAAATCTCTCACAGATACCCACAGTTTAAGAGCTTTTAGAATAAAGGGGAGGTAGATTACAGTTTCTGAGAGAAGTTTTCACAGAAGCAGAACCAAGCAAGAACCCAGAGAGCCCCGCTACCTGTAGCCAGCTGTGTGCCTCACTGCTATTTGATGAGGCCCCACTGTTTTGTTATAACCCCAGCAGACCCTGCATGGAGCCAGCAGCTTCTCTCTGCACAGGAAGGAAAGGGAATCACCCATCTTCTGAAACGCCAGGAAAACATTTCTTTGTCATGCAAGCAGCCCAAGCTGACTCAAAGGAGCAGAGATGGTTAAGCAGCACAGTGGACAAACACAGCAGGAAGGCCCAGAGTCCAGGGTGTCCCAACAAGCAAATGGAGAGCACCTCACAGCCTAGAGCAGCTGAGGTTTGTGTGTCCCCCTTCTATTCCTCCCCTAGCTCAGGCAGACTCCTCTGCCTTATGTGAGGGGCTTTGGCAAATCCTCTTTTAAGGTGCATGGCCAGGGTGCAGGGAGCCACACTGCTCAAGGCCACTAGAGTGGATAGTGGCAGAGTCAGGGGACCCTCCAGAGGGACCCTACTACTGACCACACAGCATTTCAGGCAGGTTGCTCCCTGTCCACATTGGAGCAACTCCCTTTCTGAAGAGCTGTGTAGCCCTAGGAAGGACCTCGATGGGCTGGAGAGGTGGGCAGTGAAGAACAATCAGAAGTTCAACTGCAAATGCAGGGTCCTGCACCTGGAGAGAAACAACCCCATGCACCAGCACAGGCTGAGGATTGCCTGCTGGAGCAGCTCTGTGGGAAAGGACCTGGGGGTCCTGGTGGACAATAAGCTGTTCCTGAGCCATCCGTGAGCCCCTGTGGCCAAGAATGCCAGTGGGATCCTGGGCTGCATTAGGAAGAGCATTGCCAGCAGGTGGAGGGAGGTGATCCTGCCCCACTTCTCAGCCCTGGTGAGACACATCTGGAGAGCTGTATCCAGTTCTGGGCTCCTCAGCACAAGAGAGACACAGAGCTCCTGGAGGGAGTCCAGAGGATGACAACAAAGATGATTAAGGAACTGGAGCATCTCTATTATGAGGAAAGGCTGAGGGAGCTCAAGTGGAGTCTCCCTCACTAGAGCTATTCAAGAACCACCTGGACACCATCCTGTACTATGTGCTCCAGGATGACCCTGGATTAAACCAGATGACAGACTGTGGTCCCTTCCAGTCTTACCCACTCTGTGATTCTGTGAAGAGAAGGGTAGAGGTGTGCTGGGTGGGCACCCAAATTTAAGGGGCCTTTACTCTTTAACTGTGGTCGAAGTGAAACACTGTTTCACATCCATCAACCACAAAGCCAGTGGTGTTTAACTAACCAACCAGCATACAGATACTTTTTCCCAAAGGTCAACAATGCACAGCAGCCCTAACAGCTTTTCCCAATACTAATACCACCCCACAGTTATATTTGTGCTTTTAGGCTCTGTGAAATGCTGAAATCTTTCATGACTCATTGTCAAAAGCCAGCACTTAGAACCAGCTACCATCAAGTCAAGTCATCAACACCAATTTGACTTCATCCTGTTTAAAGTCTGTTTCATTAAACAAACAAACACAAATTTGGCATCATTTTTTGTTTCCCTTTACTCCGATGGATCACAGCCCTTGTTATAAAAACATGCTTAATAAAAACAAATTGGAAAACTGAGGAAACTCATAAAAAGCTCTGATTGTGAAGAAAAGCAGGGAAAATGGCTTAAAGAGGAAATGGTACATTTTTCTGTGATGCCAGCAGAAAAAGGCAGTTTATAAAGAAAACCACATAGTGGCAGGAAATAAATCCTTGAGACTGAATTTGGAAAAACACAAATTAATGCATTTAGGAAGAAACAGCAACACAACATGAACACCTAACACAAAACAGAGATCCAGTAAGGCTGACAAGAGTCCTAGAACAGGTAAGACACAGAGAAGACCAATATAGCTTCGAGGACACATTCTAAGCATCTGATACACAGGAAAACTGGAGGGAACAGAGAGATGGAAAGTATGACAAAACTCAAAGGGACAAGCACCTTTATTACTATTTATCACATCTCTTCTGCAGTCAGAGTTGTAACTTCCAGTCAGTGAGCAGGGGTCTCATTTCACATTTAGATAAAAAATCCATGAAATAGGTAATATAGAGGAAGATGGGGAAAAGCATCACAGCTTTGTGCAACTATGAACACGGTGAATCCAAACAAAGCAATGGACTTGCTCATGGAGAACAGAGAGAATGTGGGAGGGAGAAGACTTGGGCAGCAGAAGTCAACAGTCTGTTAGATATTCCTCCCCTAAATGAGGTTTTAGCCCAGGCCTCCAAGGAATACAAGGTTTCACACCAGGTGGATTTCAAAGGACACTGGAAAGCACCACTGAGGCATACATTAAGAAATAGCACCTGGGCAGAATTTCACGATCTAACAGTGCCAATTTCCAGAATTTGTTTGTTTGTTTCTGGGCCAGACCTGCTTATATGCAGTTTATTGCTGCTGGATGAAGACAAAGACCAAAAATACTTTTCAGCATGTGCACCCTGATCTTGAATCTCATTTGCCTTCAAAATTAGCCAGTAAAACCCACTCGCTGAACACAAGGTCTTCTCTGACCCTTCTGTAACCTTAGAGACAAGCTGCAGTACGGATGTGTCCTTTTCCCCCACGACAAAACACAACCTGACACAACATGACCCAGACTCACGTTGGATTCCAGCCAGAGGAGGAGGAAGACCCCATTTCCATTAACTTGGTCTCTCTTCTGAGACACATTTCCAACCTGACACACAGTACACATGTGATGGATTCTCAAAATGAAATGTGTCTGGCCATCCATATGTGCATACAGAGGGACACCTCATGATTCATGGTTATACTACAGCATTTCAACATCATTAAAACAGAGCAAAAAGGCCTCAAAAATGACTGGTGTACAGAAGTGGATTTTAATGTCAAAAAAAGGCCACTCTGCTAATTTAGTCTCACCTCTGGATGACATAGTTCACTGAAGTGCACAAAGAGCTCCGTTCAACACTCATTTATAACCACTTTCAGGTTGGTTTCCAGTGTTAGATATGAAAGTCTGGGGGTAAATCAGAATGGAAACCTTCCTTCTATCCATGCACTGAGACTTTCAAGAGACTTCTCTCACCTGTCATCATTTCACAGACGGGTGTCCTGGGGGAAGCTGTGCCTACACCAGACATTATCCTACCTTGCACTGTTGGGGAGGCCACATTTAGCTCTTAAAGACATCTTCTAGTTCCCTCCCACACCCACATTTTCTTCATTTATAAAACCAGTGAAAACAAATCATGCTTCACCTTCAGTTTTACAGAGGGCAGCTCAGGACCTCTCATTCCTTCATGGAAAGAAAATTCCTTTCTGTACAGTTTCCATTATTTATTAGCTGAAGGTCAGGGGAGAAATGGTATTTATAGGATGCCTAAGGCCATGCTCACTATAAAACAGAGTAAGTCAATACAGCTACAGCACAACTTCGTGGCCTGTTGTGCAACATTTTAAAAAATGTACTCTCTCGTTACAGCACTTGAGAATATCTCCTCCCAAACACCAGTGAAAATACATTAATGAGAGCTATAGAGCAGAAAGATTGTTTTAATCAAATCATTAACATGGGTGTGCTGTTTTCTGCCCACGTCCTGATATTTAGTCCACATCCTGACAAGATCTGGGATTTGTATAATCTATGCTCCTAAAAGGTATCAAGCGACTTCGTGGACTCTGGGCCATTGTAAATTCACTGTAACTTTGGCAGATCTGCACTCACTGACTGATCTGAAATCCCCAGTGTGATGTGGATACTATTCATTTACAAAGAGAAAAACCATTCACAACTGAATGCCAAAGGTCTCCCTGACCTTTTCTACTTAAAGAAATGGAAATGAGACAGAAATTCCCATCTTACACCATACTGGAACATCACCTGACCAGAGATGCAGCTTGTTCAAACACAACTGACTGAATGGTATATGGCACAGCTCTCACTGCATGAAATAATTCACATGAGACAGCCCCAGTGAGGAGAAGCCTTCAACGTAGAGCATCCACGCAGTGTGCAGCTAGGGCACTCAGGACTTGGAATCCCATACAGTAGAGGTCTTTGGGAGTAAGAAGCCACCCACGCCTTGCTTCCCTTGCTCTCCCTCAAATGTATTCTTATAAGAAATGCACTTCTCCTGTGAGAAAAAGAAATCCCAGTGCAGCCTTTGTAGAGCTCTCTGCACCTACTGGCATTCTTCTCAGCACTCAGAAACAATGCTGGGAAGTCACCCAGACAGTCACCTGTCTACCAAGGCTCTCACACCAGAAAGTAACTCCACACTGGAATTCTGTTCTCCCTCAAACTACTGGGTTTTTTTCATGTTTTAAACAAACCCCCAGAACTCAGAAAAGCCCAAGACAAGTTAAGCACACTCAGCAAAGAGTATTTAAACTGGGCACTGTGAAACTTATTTGCCAGCATCCAAGAAAGATTAATAAAGGAATCACTCCCAGAAAACTGTCTTGAGTGAGCAGAAAATCAAGGCCACCTGAAGAGAAAGCATGAGCTTTGCAGCCAACTCAGAAGTACAGTGTGGTGCCAAGGCCCTCATACTACCTTTTAAACCCTCAAATCACCCCAGATTCTGAGGGGGTTTTATTCAAGCACACAACTTCATCCAGGAGGCACTAGAGACAGGTATTTTAACCTGTGTCTGGGAGGTTTCAACCTGTAATCAAGGTAACAAGCACCAAAGCTCCCACTGATCTTAACTGACTTGTTCTCTCTAAAAAAGCCCATCAGGTGAAACCAGCTTCTTCCGTTTTCAAACACTACCTACAAGAATCTTTGCGCTTTAAAAACACAGGAGAGGTAAAAGAAGTACCAGTAAGAGAAGTCTACACTGTTTCCTTGCAGTAGAAAGTAGGAAACTTCTCCAGGTGACATCCACTTACCCTGAAATTCTCAACCCTGAAAGAAAACACCTTACAAGCTCTTTCACTGGGTCACATCACTTAAAGCAGTCTCTTTTGTCCTCCAAGATACTGGAGACCTCCAAAACTCTAAATGCTTTCTTCTTCTGGTCTGACCAGACAGAAACATGCTTTACTCTCCCAGTTTGACTTAAACCCCCCTACTCTTTCACAGGTTTCCTAGAATCCCAGCTCTCAGAGACTTCTGCTTGCATTAGAACCACCTTTCTCAACACCAAAGCCAAGCTCCCAGTTTCCTCGATTGTGCAGGAAAGAAAAGCCTACTAACATAATTCAACACTACTCTGAGAAATCAAAACACGAAAACAAATAGAAGAAACACATACCTTGGTAAGAATCTGATGTACAGCAACCTTCAGATGATCACAACCACTTTAAGGTGCTGGCATAGCTTATGAGCAACTGGGGGAGGACTGTGACACCACCAGAATGAACTGGGACAGCAGCATCAGGTGGAGCCAGAAAAGAGGTATTTTACCCAAACTGACTGTATCAACTCAGTCCAGTGCTCTTTGCTTGTCCCTTATTACCTTAAAATGCAAACAAATTTAAAAATAAAAACAAGAGACACTGAAGTTCATCCCTATCTGATCTAGACACTAATGAGGCTTTTTCCACTGGCACTGATTTTCCATTGTGCAGCAAATGCAGCCTCTCCACTGTCCACGTGTCAGAAACAAAGCCACTTCTGGCCTGATGCTTTCCATATGAAACACTAGATCCCATCTTTCGTCTTCCCTCTGCCTTCCTCCTTTCCATACTTAATTACTCACACAGCAGCTGTAGTAGGTTGCAGCCGAGCACAATGTTTTCTTCAGAGCAGCACAAATTTTCCAGGCTGACAGGGAAGGCCAAAAGAAACAAAAGAATAAACAAAACCCCAACAAGAATTATTTAGTATTTTTCACCAGCTTGAAGCAGGCAGCAATCTCTGCAGGCCAGGCAGACTTCAAACCACTGCACAGCCACAGGAAAAGAACAAAGCCCCTGAGCCACTCAGCCCACCCTGTGCCCAGGGATGTGGGGCACCTCAGACCCAGAATCCAGCACTAGGCCAGAGATGCCAAGGCAGGGCAAGTGCACCAACTCCAAACCAGCACAGCACCTCAGCAGTAGCAGCTGAGCAAAAGAGAGAGACCAGCAACTGCAAGGAGACAAGGAACACGTGTGACTGCACTGCTTTTGTGCATCTTGTGTATCAACAGGCCTTGCCACGCCTTTCCCTGAGGAAGGGAGAGCAGGCACCCAGGTAAGAGACCACAAGTATCCAGACACTGCTCGCCACATCATGTAGTGTTGTGGATGCAGTTCTCCAAAGATGCAACAGTTACAGGATGCAGAGAGTCTGGACACCTTTGACTAACCAAATTGCTAATAGCTGGGGAAAATTAATCAACTTTTAGGGGCACAAGAACTGAAATGAAAAGCTAAAATTGACAACAGAGTGGAAGATGTCACCCAAACTAAGTCTCTCACACTGAAATGTGCTAGGCCCTCAGGAAATTCTAGGAAGTACAACTCATTGAAAGATTTCTACCAAACATTCTTAGAAAAGAAATACACTTTTGCCCAATCTTTTATTGGAATATATATTCATTCTGGAGTTAACACGTTATCCACTGAAATGTCACACATCCAAGATGTAATCTGTAAGGGCAGACTTGAATCAAGTAACGCAGTGACTCAAATCTGGGTCTCACGCCTAAGTGCTGTGTTGTGCATCTTGGGTGTAAAAAGCAAGCAGATAGGAACACCTTTCACCCCCTTCTACTCTGCCACCCAATGAACAGTTTTCACCGTGGCCTTTGATCACTAGAACCTTTGTTTTCAGTCCAGCCCTGGTGGAAAACAAAGGCAGGCGATTAAAGGCAGTCCCGTAGTTCACCCCCACCAGCACAAAGCAATTCAGCACAATGCTGATTCCCCTCCTGGGCTGGAGCAAGGCAAGTCAGCAGAAATTGCAAATGTTCAAAACCCAGGAACTTTCCTTATGTATGGAAGTGGACTTTGCCCACTCGAGAGTCAGGATTAAAACCAAATGCCTAACATCATAGTAGCCTATTAGTAGTGAAAGCATTTTTAAAATCTAATTCACTTGTTGTGACACATGCCTTTTTCCTCACTGCACAATCTAAATAAACACTTGTTTTCACTGTGATTCTCAGTCACTTCAGTTGTACCAGAAGGCGGCTGCAGTGACAGAGCTGCAAAGGCAGAAGGTGGGCCAGATGATCCTGTCCAAAAAACACAAACCCACGTGGGGAAAACATGTTTCCAGGGCTTTTTGGATTATCTAGGTGGAGATACTTCCATTGATTGTACTTTCTGTCAGAATATGCTCCCTTACAGAGGTCCTTTATGGTCAAACATCAACCCTATGTCCGCATCCCTTTAAAACTAACCTTCCGAGGCTACAGGTTTAAAGGGCAGGATTTGTAAATCAAGACTCTAATTGGAATGTCTCAGAAGAGCCTCTCACAAGCCAGTGTCCTTCTCCTTCACATCCTTTCCCATAAATCACACTGTCTCCCAAGCTTGCCTGTGTCACTGCCTACTTCTCTATCCCTTTCAGAGTAGGAGCTGTTGACCCCATGTATGATTTAAACTCCAGCTTTGCACTCTGGTCCATAACGCTGGGGAATAACAAGAGGATTAGGACATGTGACAATTGCCTGTAAGCATCATGTTCAAAACCAGTATGATACTTATTTAAGTTTGGGGGGCCTTCAGCAAGCATAAATGACATAAAGGTTTCTGCATAAACGATTTGGACTCTTTGGTGTGTGTGTTGTACAGTACACTACACACCTCTTAACAGTTCTCCGAAAAGCAACACATGTAATGAATATGCAGTTGCACTGAGTGGAAATGCCTTGGACTGGAAAGGATCCCTCAAATGCAAGTACAGGGAGCGGATGGCTACCTGCTACAAAAGGATTAATAGCATCCGAGCAGCTTAATAAATCAGAGTTGATATATTAAACCTTTAAAAGAAAAAAAAAAATTAAATGCCTTCTGCCCAACTTTCCT
Source organism: Leptocoma aspasia (assembly GCA_013399835.1). Classification (NCBI taxonomy): domain Eukaryota; kingdom Metazoa; phylum Chordata; class Aves; order Passeriformes; family Nectariniidae; genus Leptocoma; species Leptocoma aspasia. The sequence continues at coordinate 1,995,496 of VXAX01003481.1, read as the reverse complement.
ACACTCAACTCCAACCCCTATTAAAAACTTGAAAAGGGTCAAATCAGTGCCATGCACAGACTGTCACAAAGACAACCCAGACCTCTGGGAAGGGGCATTTAAGCTTACCTTTCAGAATCTTCTTTTGATTCTTTCATAGAGGCAATGCAACACCCCACCGACGGCTTCTCTGCGCAGGAGCTGTCCTGGCAGCTGGAGTGGCAGGATCTGGGCCCACAGCTCCAGAGGGGCTGACTGCCCGTGTCCCCATGGCCTCATACAACCCTCCCCTGCCCCAGCCACTGCTGCTAAGCACCACAAACCCAGAACAGGAATCCCCACAGCAGCAGATCAGAACACAAGAGCTGCCAACACATCTTGTAACTGAAGAACTGAGAAGCAAAGGTTTGGTGTCCTGATTAAATCCAAGATGTCTAACTGTCTTTGAGCATAAAGGCTGAAACATGAACTCACAGGCAGCTTACTCTCACAGGCAGCCTAACAACATGAGCAGCCAAGCAGTCTTCCTCACCAGCTGCTGCCAGAGCAGGAATGGTAAACACAGCCTGGTGACCAAAGCAATACATGAGCTTTTTCTGATGTACACACCTATAAATGCCACTTACTTGCATTTTCTTAATGCTGCTGGGAATCAAGTAAGAGTTAGAAATCCCAGGTTGTTAGGGTTTGGTTTTGGTTTTTTTTTTTGGTAACAAAAGACAACAAAACAAATCTTCAGTGGCTCAAATGCAAAACAGTATAAAGAATATCAAATTAAAAAATAAAAGGTCTGTGACTTTAAAGACAATCTCAATATCTTGGGAACCAGGCATGATTTTTTAACTCACAGTGGCAATATTGGGAGGAGGCTCTTTTCCTGGCAGGTTTCTTTTGTTTGCTTGCTACAGAATCCACTGAACTCTGTAGTTCGAGTGAATCCACACTGATTTTGACCAAGGCAGAAGCATCCATAGTACAAAAAGGACATGTCGGGAGAAGAAATTCAGTAATTCAGGTGAGTGATTCCTGCAACATCAGTCTAAAAGACACCACAAAAATGGCATTCCCAGCTCCTGAGAGCTGTCAGGAGTTTGGAAACTGTGGGGACACTGTAGATGTAGGGAATGGACAGGAGGTACTTGAGAGTCCAGGGAAGCAGAAAAGAGGAACTCACCACTACTCTTGAAAACACCTTTATTTACTCTGAAAAAATTCAGGTTTAGCATCAAAAAAGAAAACCACCATCAATTACCAATGCCTGGGCGTAACTTTTAGTGAGGTTTTGAGCATGATGATCAAAAGTCTAGAATTTTTCTTCCCCTCTGCAAAATGTGACAAACTTGTTAGGAGATGAGGTGTACTACTAACCCACTGCTTAATGTACTATACAGCAGTATTGCTCAGTCAGTGAGCAAAATCCCTTTGTTTCATTAGGACAACTGCAATCAAGGTTGTTCACGTGCAGCTACAATCAAAGAGAAGCAGCTTCCTTCTTGCTTCCTTATAATGTTTTCTAACTCAGAATGGAGAAGCAACACACTGGATGTTTCTCAGTGGAGAATCATTTGACAAAGCCTCAAAAAATCCCCCAACAATATCCAGGAGATACCGTTTGCCTCAACCCTGGAAAGCTTAAGTATGAAATTACGATCTGGAACTGAAAACCTTCTGCCATTTCTACGTAGCTGCAGACTAGCTATGTATCATGATTTTCACGTAGCCTATTCTAATTTATGCACTGCCTATTCAGTAGGACATACAGAAATGTATGGGCTTGGGGAAGGGTAGATTTAAGCATCCCAAACAAGTAAGAGAAAATATTTTCTAGCTGAGTACCCACATTATGACTGTGCATTGCTTAAAGGTATTTACCCCATTTCAAAATCACTTGATACAAGTCATTCACATAATCTGCTATTTTAAGACCTGTAACATGGACTGCAGGACTCTATGCTTTCAGAATGCCAAGAAATAATCACTTTTAACAATAGATTCCATAATTAAGAAATCATGTAACAATAGAGACAGCAGTTTCAACTTTGTCTTTCCTCTCTTTGTCCATCTCTTTCTGTAAGGTGACAGGAGCATGCTTTCAGCACATGGAGCAAGCAGAGGGACTGCAGGTATAAATGGAGTGGCGTTCAGAGCCTGAAATACACTGCATTACACATGTGGCTGTTCTTGGAAGTCAACCATCTCTGCAAGTTATTCCCAAGAGGCATGATGTACTATAAGCACTTAAGCAACGTGTTACACTGTGACTGGAACCAAGATGAAATAGCAATATTAAAAGAGATGGTTTAGTTTATGTAGTGGCCAACTATGCCATTAAACTAGAACAATGGAGATGATGGGGAGGCAGGAATGTTCTTCAGTGTGATTTATTCCTTTCCAGTAGGAGTGGAAATTTTTCCTATAGGCCTGAAAATGACCTCGTCTCCCAAGCAAAAGTCAGCATTAAGATGTAAGAATTCTACTAGATTAGTCACCTTGAGATACTCTGCTATCACACAGCACAGGGATCTCAAAGCCTTCTTCCAGGATGAGTCAAAACTCAGCCTTCTAAGCTCCACAAAAACCATTAGGCCTTAGCATTGCTGTTGTCAGTCACTTCAGAAAGAGGGAAACTGAGGCCTGAAGAATTGATTAAAAACAGCCAAAGGAGGCTGTATGACAGGATCAACAGAAAAACAAAGGCTTCCTCGATCCTATGCTTTACAGGAAATGTGCATCTTTCTTGAAAGGATCATTGTTTGCTGCAGCTGAGAGCAGCTGGGTCAGCCAAGGCAAAAGGAAATGTTATCAGACAATGGTTATCAGCAAACAATATAATGCCATTTCCACTTCTGCCAGCCAATTAGACCTGTGCTGCCTGCTGACACATGTGGGAAAGGCTATCTCCTCCAGAATAAACCAGAGTTTGGCATCTAAGCCCTGCTGGTTTTGTACAGCTGCATCAGCTACACATGATGACTCTGTGCATCCACCTGCTGTTTGTGCTCCCATATTCTGACATTATGGCAACTGCCATGTGCTAGACACTGCCTTACACTCCCCATGAATATGAAGACAGCGCCAAAAGGTCTCCTGACCAGATCCTTGTTTAGGACAGTGAGTTCTGAGTCCACCAAGGGGCCTACAGAGAAGGACCACAGGGATGTCTAAAATGTCACCCCTAAGAAGAGGCATATCTCATTACAAAAGATGCCTTCTGCACCTTGATCTTTCAATGACCCCATAAATGACATTGTGAAGGCCCAGCAGGAACAACAGAGTGAAGCCCCATGTCCACCTCTTCCAAGTTCTCAGCCCTGCTCTCCCCCTCTCTGCAGCCTGGCACACAAAGTGGATCACGTGCAGCTGCACAGGCCATGCTTCTCAGAGTTATCTGCCTCAAAAACAGCCTCCTACCCACTTCCTTCCTCTGCAGAGTAATGAGGCACTCTTCAACCTCGTGCTGCCTCTCCCAGCAGTCTGGTTCCAATCTCGGGGATGCCACATGAGACAGCCACCCCAGAGCAATGGCATATGTGGCCAGAGGTCCTCCGCAGCAGCGCAGCAGCCACGCAGGTGCTGAAATCTCCCCCCGCCCTGGTCCTGAACTGCAGAGTCAGCTCGCAGGGACACAGAGAACTAGGACTGTTCAATCAGAGTCAGGATGAAGCACCAGGCAGAAACACGAGGCACCAGCCAGCTGACTTAGAGCAAACGACTCATTTCCCAATGCACACAGCCCACCTCTTCCTTTAATCCCTCCTCAGTGCCATGGAGGCTCAACACTGCTGGAAAAGCTAAACAAAGTTCTCTCTCCTGATGAAATTGTGCTATTGATTACTCGTTAGATTCTGACATCCCCACTCCAAGAAAAATCCTCCTCACCTCAAAAGTGTTTTACACCCAAAGCTCAAAGAGGAGCTCAGCTTTTGTTGCCTCAAAACCAAGTTCCTCCTTCCCAATATGTGTTTTAAAAAAACATCAAACACATCACAGGTTCACTTCCAGCTTCCACTTCAGGTATTTCCATTTCCACAATACAAACTATGTCCAGGGTGGAATAAGGGTTTCTTTGTTTGAATTTTTGCCTTCTAAAACAGAAACCTACACAAAAGGAGACAATTTGTTCCTACACAAAATCTGTTTGTTTTGTACATATTGCTGGGTTGCACTCATTCAACTCCAACACTAATTGTCAAAAGCACAGATACCAAACTTGCTCACGTTCCTCTTGCAGTGGGAAGGAAAAACGGGAGATCAGCTGACTGTGTGCAAGCATTTAGCAACCTGCCTGTGCTGTCAGTGCCCTCTGTGAGTAATGCGTGTTTCACAATCCGAAATACTAGCAACTGGCCCAGCTGTATATTCCTCAGCCAGCAGCTACCAGACTGTTTTCCAGGCTCAGGATAAAAGGAAGACAGGACTGTGTCAACGTTTTCACCCCAAAGAATGCTCTGATTTTCAGTGGGGCAGGTGCATCTTTAATGGTATCACAGTAAGCATCATTTCTCAGAGCAGGACCTGGCACTAACCTCTGCACATCACGCAATAGTAGCTGCTAATCACAAAACTGGAGCTCACAACGTGATAAAGAAGCTTGCTCTTAACCCACACATCAATTTTCCTCCTCAATCCCTGCCTTTTTAAGAGACTGAAATAATCTCCTGGGGCACTGCTTTGCTTCTGGGAGAAGCACTGCCATGGAGCCTCTGTAGCACCACTGGAGCAGAGGCAAGACTTGTTCAAGTGTTTTTACTCAAAATTAAAGCTGCTGTTTCCCCCTCACGACACATCCCATAGGGATCAGTCACTACCCTGTCAGCTCTCTTCCCTGGAGTCTCAACAATAGCCTTTAGTTTTAAAGGACACTTCAGAAACACACACATTCTTTGTCTCAAAGTTGCTACCGTTTGCCTAAAATAAGTAAATCCCCAAGACTTGATTACATTGCAAGTGATTTAGAAGAATTAAATTGGGGTCTCTGTGTCAGTGGGTCTGCCAAGCTTGTGTAACAGCATGGTCTCTGCACAGCCAGCTTCAGCTGCTCCCACCACTGACACATCAGTTTTGCTGCCTGTTGTTTGCAAGGAGAGTCCAGGCAGCAACAGGGGAACAAACCATAAATACAGGATGCATTATGAAACATTGGGCACTGGTTGCAGGATTTCAGAGGAAATAAGGGAAAACGTAGCAAATTATTTTCAGCATCTCTCTTTAACATATGTGGAGAATCAATGGGGTTTAACCAGGAGCATGACTTTAAATTCTGCAATGGTAACAGTGGGATTGGGTAGGTACATGCTATTGTATAAAATAAACTGCACTTCCACACATAAAAGAAGGCAGAAGGAGACAGAGTATCACTCGCAGCACTGCCTGAAGCATGCTGGCTATGTCAACACACTATGTCGCTTTGGACTGTTTGGACTGTTAGTAATATGCTACCAATCCAACAACGATGCTATGAAATATTTTTTTTAAATTAAATTAGATTAACCTCTTCAGTTTAATTAGCATGTTTAAAATATAAAAGGAAAGCAGATGTGACCATCATGGATGTGTGCGCTGAATATTAATAACAAAAAGCATCCCCTCCCCCTTGGAGGATAAAGCAAAGTTGGTTTGGTCATTTTGCAAAATAAACCCTGAATGTGTTCACCCTGTAGCTGACAATAAACCTCTGCTTTGTGTGCACACACATACAAAGCTGAAGCCAAAATGATTTTACTATGGGTAAACCTTTGAAGATCCAGCCCCGGTCCAGCTGGCTGACAATGCCACAGCCCGAGTACTCCCCAGAAGCTCTGCCATCCACATTTCCACCCATACACACTTCTAAGGAAAGATCAAATTGACATCCCAAAACTGTCACTTACTGGAGACCTAACACAGGCTACCCTTACACTAGCCAAGACTCAGGTGAAGGCTGGCAAGATGAAATCCCGTGGCTCATTATTCTCACACTGATAGTGCCACGGGTCCGTGCGCTGCAATAGCACCACATGTCATCCCAGCCACACTCCACTATTTCTACCCACCAGCAGACGTTTTTTTTTTTTCTTTTAAAGAGACACCAGTTTCCAGAATTTCACCTGGTGTTATCACCACAGAAAATCACATCAAGAAACAGGACTACCTCACAACGTTTGGTCGTAAATAGGAATGCTGTCTTTCCTTTTCCCTCAATATCCCAGCTGATAACTATTTATAGTTAACAACTGGGTTCATAGTGTATTTTCTACAGCTCTTCTCTGTAACCTACTCTTCCCCTTGGTATTACTTGTATTCATGCTACCAGTCATCATTTTAATGCATTTATAAGAATTGATTTCCATCTTTATCTTTATTCTGTCTGCATATTAACCCTACAGTGCCTCAAAACACACTGGTTTACTAGAACCAGCCTAGGGCGTCATTGTTTCAAGACAGCAAGAAGTGTGCGTTTCTACTCATCTTCCAAGAAAAAAAGGAAAAAAAAAAAAGAAAAATAAGTCACATTCCTACTTACTGAACTTAGCCTTAAAGCTTTTGCTAATGCTTCCACACACACCTGCCCACCCTCCACCTCCGACTTAAGCTATGATTTTTATTGACATATACTAATTACCTGAAAATAAGAATGATCTATTCCATTTCCACCAGCTGCCAGTTGTCAGCACTGGCTAGAAGTGAGTAGGCTTGTTTAAAAGAACAAAACAAAACAAAAATTCTAAGCTCAAAAATAAAATAAATAGTAGTCATCATAAAAACAAAACCCTAAAGAATGCCACCGGATCTCAGGTACTGTCGGGTGTGCTCAGAAAGAACTGAAGGCAGACAGATTTGAATGGACTGCTCAGTTTGTCACGGTAAAAAAATAGAGATTTAAAGGTCTACCCACGCGGCAAAAAAAAAAAAAAAAAACCACCAAAAAAACCCAACCCTAAATTAAAGAACAAAAATAAAATAAAGTCAGAAATGCAGCCTCAATGCATCGACTGTCTGCGCTTAAGAAATTTACAGGAGTAATTTAAATGATTCACCTGCTGCCAGTTTTCCTCCAAGGATGGCAAAGCTGAGAAGTAGCCGGTGTCGTGGACAAGCTGGAGTTCCTGGAATATACTATAACTAGCCAAGACATCCATGCTGCTGCTGAGCAAGACCCTTTCTTTCTGCTTTTGTGTGTGTTTGTTTGCTCGGGTGGGGGGTTGTTTTTGGTCATAAAAAAAAAAAGGAGGAGGAAAATCAACCAATGATAGATCCAGCGTCCCTTTGGCTTTGTTTTGTTTCAGTCACACTTTAAAAAAAAAGAGAGAAAGAGGATNCGCTGTCGCGCAGCGGCTGTGGGCGCCGGGCGAGCCGCGGCCCGGCCTGGGGCTGCCCCGCAGGCGGTGCCTGCCGGATCCCCCTGCCTTTCCCGCACTATGTGCACCCCTCTGCCTCTCCCCAGCGTCTAGCGCTCGAGTTCCCGTGGCTGAGGATGGCCCGATCAGTCGCGGGTGGCCGGGGAAAGATGTGCGGTTTATGAGGGTGTTGGAAGGAGTAGGGGTGGGAATACATCCCGAGCAGGAGCGGCCGGCATCGGGAGCACATGCACGGTGCCTGCGTGGGCAGATCACAGGAGCCCGGCTTCTGAGTGCTGATCCAGCCGGGCCGTCCCCTGAAATGCACGTGCGTTTACTAAGGCATCTATCGTGGCATTTAATCAGGCTGAGATGCGCGCTGAGCCCTCTCCGAGAGCTAGTTTGGGTTGCCTAATGAGCTGTTTGACCTTAAATGGTTAGTGTGGTGCAGAGCTTCCCCAAAATCGCTCTGGCACCGGGCACAGTTGCATTTCTGCTTTTGGAAGGATTGCAGAACTGTGTGTGCTCATTTGAAGATGATGGGGGTGGGGAGGGGCTTCCAGTAATAGAAGAAATACGTTCTTTTTGTTGCTCTCAAATTCAGAGGGCCCTGTGGTCCCATTGGTTGCATTGCCTGGGCTGTATCTGGGCACCAGGCCACGGGATGAGCGTCCCTCTGGTGCCCTTTGATGGTGGGTTGTCAGTGCTGTAAGCTGGACTGAATACCAGGGCAAGCAGATGTGCCAGGGATTGCTAAACTAACTCCGTGTAGAGCAGTTGCATCACACTTTCCTTACCAAGACTAAGATACCTCTTCTTGCCTTTCTCTTCCCTTTGCACCTGGATGAGCGTGCCAGGGCCGTGCCTCGGCTGGTATGAATTGGTGCAATGCCTCTAGCGCAGACACATCTCTTCCCAGATGTCCCAGTCAGACTGATGTGAAAGTATGAATTCATCAGTGCTGATTAGTTCATGGTATGTTTTGTTTCTTGGCAATGAAGACAAATTGCCTTTTCCAAAACTGGCTCCGTGTTAACAATTTTGAAAACCATATTTGAAGAAGGCTTGTCAGAATAAACCTCTACAAAAAGCCCAGATAATGGCTGCACCAATCCCAAGTTCTTGTAGGTGCTGTGAAGAAGAATGAGGCAGAGGAAGCACCTCTCTAGTCTGAGAAGTCAAAATGTAGAGGGAAAAGGGGAAATGAAACTGTTGGTGAAGAACTGCAGTAATCAGGAAAGAACTGGACATTGGCGATTTTCTCAAATAAATGGTCTCACCACTACAAAAGCACTCTGTGGTTGCATTGAAGAAACAGCAGGATGACTTGCATGAGCTGTTGCTCAGGTGCTGACCTGAGGCTGCAGGTCTGGATGGTCCAGGGGCAGCTCCCTTGAAGCTGAATGTCTCCTGTGGGCTGCTTACAAAAACGATGCCATCCCCAGCCTTCACCTGGGGAGCCATAGGTTGTCTCAAACAGGACCATTACTTTAGCTTAGCAGAGAAGCTATGTGTGAAGCTGGACATGAATAATAAACTACTCTTTCTCATAAATATACCCATAAATGTGTAAATGTATGTGTTAGTGGGAAGATGAGAGGGAAGGTTAGTGCAGCAAGCACTGCTGGAGAGGTCTTGCAGACCATCGTTACCCATTCCAAGCATGCCTCAATCTGGCAAAGCAACACCTTTCCTGGGCACCTTGGGAAGGGAAAGAAACTTCTAAAGACTGTAGAGGAGAGAACTTGACAAAGGTGGTCAGCTGTGGAAAGAAGCAGCACTTGGGTATCATAATACACTCCTGTACTGAGAGGGTTACACAAGAAATACCTGTTTCAGAAAAAGCTATCTGTAAGCATTTATCCTTAACAGCTTGTCAGAACAAGGCCAAATGCATATGCAGAGGCTTTTCTGACCTAAGCAGAGAAATAAAAGGACAAAAGCAGTGAAGGTTTATGCTCTCAGCTACTTAAATATCTAAATGTCTTAAGCTTTTTGTCTTTGAATTCTGTAATTCCCATAGCTGAAAAACATTTTGGTGCTTTATTTCTGACCTTGTTTAGCATAACTACAATTTTAATATGTAGAAAGGTTAGTGGTCTGATGTCCAAGCTCTCTTCTAGCCTGGCCTGTGCAAGCTGTAGGTTGCTCATGCTTTGGTTTACTGCAAACTTGAGGTACAGGCAGCCCAGGAGTCTTCTCTGCTTGATAGTCACCTCTGCTTGCCACTGAGTAGCTCTCATTTGAATAAATTAAAATCTTTCTAGTTGTCTATCTTATCCTGAACTTTCTGCTGAAAGCATGTCCTGTAGGAACTGCCAGCTTTCCACCCTCGTGGAGGAGGTTGTTCTCAGTTGTGGAGCTCAGCTGCCCTACACCAGCAAAGAGCCCAGACTGTGCCCAGGCTGCACTGTAACTGGTGGCCAGATCTGATGAGCAGATGCTGCTCTGCTTCTCTGGCTGGCTTCAGGAGGAATTGTGTCTGAGGGCAGGATTTTGGCTGTGAGCCTTGAGGTGAAGAGCTGGGCTACAGATCTGGCCGCTTGCCTGGGTGGTTTCCAGGCAGACATTGCATTTTTATTGTCTCAGATACTCTGCTTTGGAGGTCAGTTGAGAAAGCAGAATGGGGTTGTCACTTGGCAGAAGCAGAAAAGCCTAGACAAAAAAAGAATGTGGTAGTGCGCTGGGTATAAAACCGTTAGTCCAGCACCGGAGGTGGCATCTACCTGTGCTAACCCAGAGGTAACAGAGGGTGATTTTTGCCAAGCTCTCATTTCCCAGGCTGTACTGACCTTTCTCCTGGCAGATCGCCACTTTTCCCTGCTCTGGCCAACCACGCCACCCATCACGGAGAGCAACGCAATCAGATGTGGAGGAGGAGCGATATCTCCCCACTGCTACACAGCTGGGCTCAAGGGCATAGAGGACTACACAAAAATTCAGGCAAAGGGAGCAGGCTAGACCTGCAGGGAGTAAGGATGGGCATTTAAGCCAGAGCACAGATTTGTCCCATAAGAGGTAAAGAAAATAGCTTGCATGAGGAGAAGACTTCATCATTGCTGTGACTTGCTGAAATGTCAGGAAGATGCAGGGAAGTGGTATAGCTGGTTGTGCTATAGTGCCAGTGCTCTTTAGCACCTGGGGAAGTGGTTACTTTTTTTTTTACATTATGGGGCAATGAGAGCAGTTAGTCCTAGTGAAAAGAAATAAAGAAAGTATTTCCCTGCTCCTTCTGCTCTTCAAGAGAAAGAGGAAAGGTTTTCTCTGAGAAGCTTGAATTTATCACAGTCTGCCATAGGTCCTCTGGCAACAACCCTCTCCAAGTAAGGAGTGCAAAATCTCTCCCAGCACTTTGCTGGGTCCCTGTAAGGCACTGGTGTGCACAGAAGCACAATTTTGGTTGCTCTGATTGCTTTCCCTTGTGATATTTGTGTCCCCACTGACCCAGGAGCAATGGCAAGGGATGCTTAGTGGGGACCCACCAGAGAAGGCTGATTTGCAGGGGACTTTTGGATGTTGATTTTGTGTTTCTTTGCTTTGGCTTGGGCAGAGACAAGATAAAGCCATAAAGCAATCAGGGAGTATATAAATTCATACTGTAAACATTTCACTGAATACACCTCCTTTGGTACCATTGATATTTCGACAGCTACACTGAATTACCCTGTGCACAGCTCATGATGCAATTGTAAACCCTATGGCCTTCTGCATAGTCAACAAAAGTGCTAAAGCACTTTTTCCTGCAAGGACAGATTGGTCCAGGTGTCTAGGCTACCAGTTTCTTCTACCATCACATTTGCATTTAGGCTGCCAGCTGCATCTCTTCCTCTCCTCCATCTCAGACTGAGCTAATAGCTTTGCTGTGCTTAGAGCCTGTGACAGTGTTGTTCAGAGGTGTGGATTCTTCAGGCTGTGTCCCTCCTGGAGAGGAAGAAGTTGTGCCTGCAGGTTGGTAGGGTTGAGGTTGCCATTGATTGTAAAGCCTTGCAAAGATCAAAGAGGGGGGAAAGTACTGATAAATGCACTGGAGCATGCTTGAATTTGCAGTTCAGCCTCTCCAGAAGTGGATGCAGAAAGCTGCTACCGGGGAAGTGGAGGGTTTGTGGTGGTGGTTTATGGTCAGGTGGCTGTCAGAGGCACAGTGGAAGAGCTCAAAGGTGACCCCTCTGTTCAACCTTGCCACTTCCTGATACTCCGATGTGTTTGCACATCTATCTCCATGTCCACATCTGATGAGAAGCAAAATCCAAACAAGCATGAAGCAGCAAAAAGAGACACAACTTCCTTTCCTACAGTGAAGCACTTTCTGTAGGCCCCAGAAATCCCCTGTTCTTCCTCCATCCCAACCTCTCATCTCCTTCAGGCCTCATGTTATTGGAGAAAGGTCAATGCTGTTGGCCCCATGCCTGCACAGCAACATTTCAGTGACATGGAGAGCTGTTCAGTATTTCATGGTTCCTTCTGGCAGATGCAGCCCAAGACACAGGGAACAGAGGTTGTTTCCCTTCCCATCTCCATGCTGGAGAGCAGCATGGATGTAGCTTGCAGCCAACAGTAGCACTTGACTCTGCCTGGACGGGACACACTGAAGCAGGGTGGAGGCATCTCTGTGCTGGGCATCAGTGGCTGGAGGTGCCTCCTGGCCTCCAATGAGTAATAAGCTGTTCCCCAGATCTTCAGCAACAAAAGGGGACACGAGAGTATGACACAGCAGGTTCCTGTGCCTGCCCTCCTTCCAGAAAACATGCACCTTCTCTTTCAAATCAGTGCCCTGTGGACATTGAAATGGACTTAATTGCAGGGCAGCTAATGAGCACTCTCCAGGATTAGAGATGGAATGGGTCTAGCCCAAAATCATAGCTTAGGGCACCGAAAAGTCTCAGTGGACTTTGCAAGTTGATCACTGGCCAGACACAGGAGATGCTTGATGGGAAAGCACGAAATGCCATCCTGAAGCAGAAATATTATCCAGCTGAGTTCTCTGGGCTGAAAAAAAAAAAACAACCAACCAACCAAAAAAAAAAACCCAACAAAAGCCTGATGTTTCAAGGGAAATTTAGAAATCATTGTTGAATGAGGCTGTTCCAGATCTGTCACAGATTTTTTTGACCCCCTGTCCTGAAAAGGCAGCAAGCATGCTCGGCATGTAACAGGACGGAGTTTCCACTGTGGGGAAGGAGTCTTCAACTGCTGTGGTTTGTTCACGTGCTCTAGGGTTTTTGTATTTCTTGTAATAATTTTTACCTTATGGCTGTGGCTGTTTGCATTAGGATCAGTCTCTGTTTCCCAGTTTTCGAATCCAGGACACAAAGCCATGCTGAGGAAGAGCACTGTGGTTGTATGTATATATGTATGATGGTGGGGCAAAACTTCCAGAGGCAGAGAGGTGCAACCCCAGTGGAACCAGTGGGAAATGTCATTTCCTTTGGGTCCCACCAAGAGCTCAGAACCCAGCCGGATCTAACAACAGCAGACGCTGTCTTTCAAGTCCTCCCTTCTGCCCAAAGTGATCTGTATGTTTCTGAACCTCTTGGCAAGGGCAGTTATCATTACTATTCTGTTGGTGTTCAGCATTTGACATAAACAGTCTCTGATCATATTAGTAAGCTCTCAGGTGCTTCTACAGTACAAATAATAAATAATAATGAGCTGCAAGGAAGCCCTCTGAGTCTCAAGTTCAGGCTAGACTCCTACAGCTTCCACATGAGATGTCCACTCTGTAGACCTTCTGGGCTGCTGTTGCTGTGCAGTGGTGCTGCTGGAGAGTGGCCTGGGCTGGGGGTCCGAGTAGCCTTGGGAGATGCTATGCAGCTGTCAGCAGACACACTCGTGTGCTGCATCTCTGAGTTGGTGCCCTTTTAATGAATGGGTCGCATCACACTTTGGTAGTTTATAGGAAGTCTTACAATAAATATATGAGAGCATTGGCATGGTTCAGTAGTTGGTAACTGGGGACTGGCTTATGTTATTACACACATTACTCTGGACAAATGTTGGTTTGACTTGGCTTTAGCCAGGGAGAGCCCTGTTACGAAGAGCTGAAATGCAGCAGAGGTAGTATACACAGCAAGAGTGGGCCTGCTGTGCACAGCTCTCCTGTGGCACTGCAGAAAATACCCACAGCACGTGGGGCCTGTAGGAAGAAGAAGGTTCTCTGGAAACAAGCTTAGAGCAGCGTCACTGGGGGTTTCTCGCTAGACTTTTAGCAGAGGAAGGAGATGCAATGCATTAAGAGCAAAGCCTGTCTTTGGCTGGAAGCTGCAGGACTCACAGTTCTGTTTTCACATCCTCTTGGGGTTTCCCTTTAGTCCAGCTCCTTACGAGAAGCTGCTGAAGGTGTGGCTCTCACAATCAAGTGCGGATGTGTGAATTAATAAGGAAATGCTGGCATGCAGGGAAGCAAGCCCATGCTGCTCGCCTGATGGCCAGCTTGTGATGTTCCCCAACAGAGGTGCATGAAGAGTAAAGTACCTGGCTTGCACAGCAGTGGCCAGGATTCATACAAAAATACTGCAGTCAAACTCTGCTCTTTTTGATGAGTTGGGCTTTGCTGGCTCTGCTTTATGAGTTGGGCTTTGCCAGCTCTGCTGGCATGCCACAGGAACATCACCTGGGTACCACAGCATTTCCCCCTCTAAAGAGCATCTCACTGGAGACTCCTGTTATGAAAGAAGATGGAGACATCTTTTCCCTTGGGCAACCTCTTCCTGTCCCAACAGCAGCTGCATCTTCAGGGCTTCTCCCTCTCTGCACTCCCATCCTGCTTGAAGAGGGACCTTTGAACAAGGCCTTGCAACACATAACCTGTAAAAAAAAATTCTTCACAAATGAACTCTCCTGGGGGCTCAGTCTTTGTCTGCTGGGCAACTGTGAACTGCTGAAAGGAAAACAGATATTGTAGATATTGTTCAAGAGGGAGAGTCAGTCTTTGGGCTTCACTCGAACTACGATCTTTGTTTCTTGGCTTTGATTTCCCTTGAGGATCTACATAGCTCTGTCTATAGCATGAGCAGCACTTGGCAGATCATCTCATTCTCCTTCAGCCTGTGGAATACTGCATTGCTGCGTGAGGCAGATACCTGTCTGCTGGAAAAAAGGCAGTAAGTCCAAGAGCACTCCATTATTCCTGGGGCATTGGTTGCAGAACACAAGAGTTCACAGGTTAAACATGAGGGAGACAGAGCTTAGTCCAAAGTGACAAATCATTAGAACCCAGAAAGAAACCCATATCCTCTCAAACTGCAGATTAATGCACAGTGGTTATCATACATTATTCCCTCTGAGCTCTCTCGGGCTGGAGAAGATTCTTGGCTGCCCGACTTGATTTGGTAGTTGAGGAAGCTCTGCTGGCCTGTCCTTTCTTTTGGGACAGTGCTCAGCAGGGGGCCAGCAGTTTGTCATCCCTGCCCTTTGTACCCATAGCAATTCCTGCTGACAGTGTGTAACTGTTATTACTGGTAAAGCCACAGGGAATGTTATGACATTATTTTATAAGGAGTGGGGGAAATAATTTTATAAAGTGGAAGCTGCCTGCAGAAGCTGAGCTGAGAACTTGTTCTGAAGAAAGAAATTAAGAGCTTATACAGGTAATAAAGAGGTAGCCAAGAAGATCTGAGTCTTGTTCTGCAACAGTCTGCCTTGAGAGCTGGTTTGTGGGTGGCCAAGCATAGAGATGCTGGGTCTCATCATTCCCACCAGAGCTTTGCCAAGCAGAAGACAGGTGCTTTTAATGCCAGATGGATCCCTGCTGATTTCCAAAACTAGGAGGTGAGAGACAGAGATACAGAGCTTTGGAGGAGCAAAGGGTGAGGGAGATATGTCTCTCCAGAAACTCTTACAGATTTTTGGAAGCAGGCAAGCCAGCTCAGTGGCTGCCTCAGTCTCTGACATCACTTTTTCTCTGTGGTAACACACAAAAACATCACTGAGTTTTTGACAGGGGTATCTCAATGGCTTTCTTGGCCTGGATGGGTGACATAAAATGCTGCCATGCCCTTGCTGTCAGTACCACTCTGTTGGCGAATGACCCCTCTCCTGTTCAGATAAGAAGGAAAAGCACTGGCCACAAACTTTCCACCCTTTGGCTCCTCCACCCTCCAGTTCACCAGGGGCCACCCAGGGAGACCAACTGTGGGGGCTAAACCTCTGCCCTCTTGCATTTTTCAAGCATGTACTTCTGCTGCAGAGAGTGTCCTGAGAAACCATGACAAATCCCTTTCTGGGCAGAGTCACTACAGCATGCGTATATACATTTTAAAATAATTTTTATTAACCTGTTTGGTGAATTCTGCACAAATTCAGGAGTGGTTTTCATTAAGTTTCTGTGATGAAGGTTAGCAGAGTATTCCTGAAAAAACTTTCACCCAGCACTTGTGGTGTTAAGTGGGATTTTATAAGCCAGCAGGATTGTTCATGCCTTGCCAAAACTGGGGATGCACAGCCCTTCTCCTTAAGAAGGGCAACTGCTGCTCTGGGTCCGTTTGAAGTCAATGGCAAATTTCCCATTGGCTTAAGTAGGAACATGTGTTTCAAGAAATGAATAATGTGAAACTTGAAAAGCAAGGAGTGGCGTGATCAAGACATGGCCTGGTTTGACCTGGAGACTCAACTTGTGTTTTACTGCTACGTCTGCCTCCATCTCTCAGCCGCACATTAAGCTGTACAAGTTTGATTTGTGTCAAAGTGAGCTACATACTGTTATTAGTAACCTATATTATTAGCATTAATGGGATTAGGACTGATAAACTATGGAGGTTTCTTTGTTTTCCACTGGTAATTTCCACTTTAAACTGTACTTGGACAAAGTGTGTGTCAGGGCTTACAGCCTCTGTATTTGTCATGCATGTTTTGTTCCTGCTTTTGACAAGCTGGTGGAAAAGTCTAGGAGTACAAATGAAATAGGTCTTTGGAAAGAAATCCCTTAATAGAGGCTTGTTGAAGCAGCTGCTATTTTCTTCTTCAGAGCAGAGTAAACAGTTAATAGGGCTGACATGGTGCTTGTCCCCAGACACAGCGCTTGCTGGCTGCAGGAAAGGGGGTGAAGGTTCCCCGAGCCCCCAGAGAAGCCACATGGGCACTGTGGGGGGGTTTCAATGCAGCTGTGATCCCCAGCCTAGCTCACCCCATGTGTCTTTACAGGACCCAGGCAGACCTTGGCTGCTGCAGCACCAGGAGGCAGTGCTGGGAGCTCTAGCCAGGCTTTTTTAGTAAAAGCCACTGGTCTTAATGTCAGGGATTTATAAAACAGCAGAGTCTGTAGTGTGGGGCTGTGGCTGTGCAGGGTGTGGGGCTGCACCAGTGCTTTGCAGAGCATGTTGGTGGAGAGCTGTCCATGCAGGACTGCAGAAGGGACGTGCCCATGGCTGGCACCTACAGCTGCCCAGTCTCAGAAGGACACTGGCCACCACGGGTCCAGCTGCACGGGAAGCCCTGCAAGGCGAGACCCCGCCGGTGCAACAGGCACCAGCGCAGTCCTCACCAGCCAGAGCATCCTTCGGAGGCCAGGGCCTCCTGTCCCCTCGGGACCTGCCGGCCAGGGGCCGTGTCCTCCCCACTAGCCCAGCAGGGGGGCTGGACAGGCATCGCCATGTGTCTTGCCATTCATTGCAGGACAAATGCTTATTGAAATAATTGCCTCTAACAGCTTGGGAGAAGCCATTAGGGTCTGCCCGGACAGTGATCTACAGATAATGACTCCCTCCGAGATTTTCTCACTGCTGCAATCCTCGTACCAGGTGCATTAAAGCTGACCTACAAAGAAAAATTTTTTTCTCTTTGTCTCTTGCCTTTGTCTTTTTTTATAATTTTTTAAAATTCCTTGTAGAGTTGTATGAAAAACTACTGTTATTGGTGCATTGCTCATTGCTTCTTAGGGTTGCACCAAAGGGTAAGCCTTGCTTTTTACAGAGTGGGAGACAAACTTGCTGATATTTTACCTTAGAAACAGGGGGACTGTTGAGGTGAGCCTCCACTGAGCAGAGGGGCTGTATGGGTCTCAGGCAGGAGATGCAAACTCTTCATTGGAGGGACAAAGGTGCCAGGTGTGATGAGGGATACCTGTTCTCCCGAACCCTTCACCAACAGTGGCTGTGAAGGTCCTCAGCAGAAGGGAGCTTTCATCTGAAGAACACACATGGATTTTTTTAATTGAAACATTTTGTGAGAATGTGCCAATCTGGACATAATTTTCCACAGGAAAGTCAAAGTGAATTATTTGGGTTTCTCTCTTGTTTTGATAGTGGTGAAATGTCTTGTTTTGATTTCCATGATGAAAAAAATTTTTTGCTCCCACCTTCTCATTTTACTACATTTTTTGCTAACTATAAACACACTGTTCAAAACAGTTAGTAATTTGTCATTATCTTTTTCAAGATATTATTTAATATAATACCTATTATTTTATATGCGCTGTCGTCTTTTGACATCTCAGCCAAGTGTCTTTTTATTTTAGTCAAATGAAACAAAATTGAGTTTAAATGTCAAGGCAAAACAATTAAATGGTTATTGAAACTAAATATTTTCTTAGGTTTTTGGGGGGCTTGGGTTTTTTGTTCGGTTGGTGGTGGTGGTGGTGGTGGTTTTTTGAGGGGGGTTGTTTGGTTGGTTTTTTGGTTTTTTGTTTTTAGTTTGGAATTTTTTTTAGTTTTCCACTTTCTGATGGGAAACTATATTCTAGGTGTGAGGCTGTGGAAGTCACGTGTTTTCAGTCAGTGTGCTCTTGGGCACTCAAATCAGAGCTAGCAATTAAAAAGCAAGCAAGCAGGTTAAAAAGAGTATGAGAAAAAATAATTTCCCTTTTCAGCTAATGAGGCTTCACGTGGAAGAAGAAGAAGAGGATGAAAGGCTTTGGTGTGACCTGTTGTGTAGCAGTAGTGGTGCGTAGGAAATGATTGTAGGATGTCCATGCTTGCAGTCACCTTCTGGTCAGCTCCCAGGCTGGAGTTTATGAAGTTGTGCCCAGAAGCAATGGAGAAGGTGGTGCAGATTCCTGAGGTAGAGGGCACTGCCTCTGCCTGGCACAGACATCTGGCTTTGGGTGCTGTTGTCAGTGTTGCTGACTTGTATGATGCTTTCACAGTGGGCACAGTGGTAATGGCATGTATACATCACACTTTGGAGATGCTTTTTATTGACTTAATGTGAATATTATTGTCATCGTTTATTACGGGGAAGTATCTCATAGTAATTGAAATACAATATGCTGCCATTAATCACTCTGAGTATGAAATGCTAACTTTAAACTGTTGATAGTATATTAAATGCTCCTCTAACCATAAAACAATTTGACTTGCAGTCAGATAGTTTACAAACGGCCAATGTGTAGGATTCACAGTGATTGACATTTATGTGGCCGTGTTCATGTGCTCGAGTTCCTGAGCAAAGTACTTTCTTTGGGATTTCTGTATTAGGACTTGCTGCTTTCCAGTTCCCGATGCATGGATGTAAAGGGATGCAAACTGCAGGCATGACCATTGTGTTTTACAGCATGTCCACTGCAAACCTGAGAGATGTGTGACAGTCTGGATTGCCCAGTGGGGCAGTGTGCTGTAAACATCACTGGCCTTCTTTCCTCAAAATTCCTGGTAAAGAAAAGCAGTAAAGAAGGGACAGAAACTCAAATAATGGGGTTTTAGGCAGGGACTGCTGAAATGAAACCCATTTGCTTTCATGGGATGCTTTCCTAAATTCTATCTCCTGTATTAAGTAGGAAGGAAATAAACGCTTTTACAAATAATTTTCAATTAAAACTTAACGTACCTACCAGAAAGGAAAAAATAATTTAAACTGATACCATTGTAAAACAATAACAGTGCCATCCACAGTGACTTGGTCACATGTGATAATTCACCTCCAGGTCTGCCCAGATTCTGAGCTCTCCTCACCACTGGCACCCCGAGAGGTGGGAGAGGCCCTCAGGAGCAGCTCCAGCCCGGCTCCTGTCTGCCAAGGATAGCAAAGCCCTCTGCACTCAGTGCCCCAGGATTTCAGTGAGAAGCACCAAGGGCTGGAGCCAGGCCCTGTCCATCCCTGCTGCCTGCCTGGGGCACAAGCCCTGAGTGTGCCCAGTGGCACAGAGCAGCCGTGGGGAGGGTCAGGGGCTGTGTGCTGTGCAGATGTGGGCACCGACAGGCACGGCATGGCATGGCACAGCCTGGCCAGGAGCAGGGCGGGCTGGACAAAATACAGTATTTTAGAAAGCTCAGACATTTGCTGCTGCTGTGGCTGTGAGAAGCACTGCTATTAAACCACTTAGAGGAGCCTCACTTTTTACTGCCTGGTTTAAAAGAGGTACTTCAGTGGCATTCACAGGAGGGGAGAAGAGTTGTAAGGTCATTTCACAGGGCACATGTTTAAAGATTTTCCAAGAAAAGCAGAGTAAGGTCTTTCTTCTGGGGAGGGAGGGTCCTTTTTTTTTTTAGCCAGAGCTTTTATTGTCAATATGTATTTTTAATAGAAGGGAAGTGATAGAAGTGGTAGCAGGTGACAGAGCCCGCTGCTGTTCAGCTGCTGACATTTATAAAACAATGCCAACATCTCTTCAAAACAGACCCTTGCTTTCCACTACTGTATTGATGTACACATTTATTTTATAGCCAACAGCAGCAAGATGAAAATGATAATGCATGAAGAAATCCCAGAGGCACAGCCCAGTGGTTTTGCAAGGCAGCCTCTTTGCCTTTGGCATGGTCTGGATGCTGACAGTCCTGGATGAGTCAGTATGAAGCAGCACGGGCTGCACTGAATGCTCACTCTTCCTCCCCGTTTCTGGTGACACCACCTGTGTATATCTGAATCATCCTGATGCATTTACATTTATTTCTCAGTTATGTACAAACAAACCTGGGCAGTTCGATGGCAGGTGTTGGCTGGACAGGGCTGATCAACTGTGAGGTTGTGTAACATGGTGGGCACCAGAGAGGTGAAAAAAAAGTGTACTACAGGCTATAAAAGGGGAGAGAGAACCTTCCAAGTAGCATACTGGAGCAGAATAAATTTAGTATATGGCATCAGTATAGACTGGGGGACACATGAATGCTGGTGTCAGTCTGCAGGCTCAGCCCCTGTGTGACCAGCTCAGGCCCCAGGTGTTTGCTGGGGGAGCACTGAGGTGCCATGGGGCTCACACTGAAAGCCCCATGTCTAAGGGGCTGAGGTGCCTCCTGCGCTGAGGAGGAGGAGGAGGAAGACTGGTCAGACTAGGTTAGAGCCCAGCCTTGCAAATCAGCTCTTGATCAAGCATTTTTGGTCATGTAAGAATAGTCCTCATGGCAGCAGGCTGACCTTCAATCCAGGAGGAAAGCTTATCACGTCTCGTAGGATGATCCTTACCGCAAGGAAATCAATACAGCAATAAGCTTTTATTTCTGGATGAAAAATTAAAATAAAGAATATGCCATATCTATTGATTCTTTGAATTTACATATTTGGATATATTTATGTTTGATGTCTGCCTTCTGTGTGCAGCTGTTTGCCAAATGTGACAGGATTTGTTTTTTAAACCTGGGGGTGAGTTCTGCCCTGTGCATTTAAAATAAGATTTCTTTAAATTATTGAATATGTCAATAAATAAAGCAGAGGAAGCAGGCAAGGAAAAACCCAGAGGTCCTTGGTGAAAGGAAGTTGTAGATGCTGGTAATAGGCTCTTACAGCAATAGAAGAGAAATAAAAAGGGCAACTAAAAAAAATGGAAGGGACAAAGAGTGGAACTGGGTATCTCTGCTCTGATTTTCTCTGGGTTTGATGGTGTTTATTGACTTGGCTGTGAACTGCATTTTTTGCTTTTCTGTGAATTTAATTCTGCCTTGTAGTTGAAGGTGAAGGATAAGAGAAACATTGAAATAAATGCTTCAGCAAGGGGAGGAGCAAAGTCTGAGACATGTGGGGGTCGCAGATGTCCATGGGATGGGGGAGACGGGCACCAGGATGAGGGAGCCCTGGAGGAGCTGCCAGTGCCCAGGCACAAGGAAGGACAGTGCTGGGGAAACCCAAGGGACTGGGGAGGAGGAAGGGGGCACCAGTGTGGCCAGTGGCAGGGCTGGGGGCTGCCTGCGAGTGCCTCGGCCCTGACCCCTACGCCCCACCAGCTCTTGGGGCAGCTGATGAATAAAACATCACATTTTACAGAACGTGTCATCCCAGCCCCAACATTATAAAGTCTCTTACTCTCCTCTCAAGAGATATTGCAAGAGCAACCATTTAAATGAGCGTTACATTATTTACAAGTTTCACTATTATTAAATTAATGTTACATTCATCAGGGCTTTTGTTTTGTTTTGTTTTCAAGGCAGAGCTGTAATTTGAGCAACATATTCATCAAGTCTGAAATGGTGGCTCCAATTATTTTAACATTCATTTGCCCATTCAGCTTCCTTTGCATCTGCTGGTTTCCTCCTCGTGGCAGTATGTCGAAGCTGGGACACATTTGTGCTGCTCAGCTGCGAAGCTGCCACGAGGGATGTGATGGAACACGTTCGAGCCCAACACAGTCAAGGCCAGTGGGGTTCCTCTGCAGGGGCAGTAAGATGCTGGTTGCAAAGGCAGCACGTGCCCAGGTGGGGATCTCCTTTCTCCACTGGCAAACCCTTTCTGGTGTCAGACACGTAAAGATGGAGCTATCAACTTCCTAAGGGTAACAAAAAAAGGCTCCATCGATTTGCTGGCACAGGAGCCTCAGTACAGCAGTCATGTGCCTGCGTTGTAGCAGTGCTTGTCAAAGTGAGTGTGGGCTAATTGGTCCAAATCTGAAAGCATGCTCTTGAGTGCTGGGTAAGCAACCATAAGAAAGCATCAGCCATTCAGCAAGTGCTGAAAATAAGCCAGAATAGCTAAAAAAAATGTTTCATTATTTATTTTAATGCTGGAAGTGTAAGCTTTCCTGTCATGATTGTAAAATCTGATCATTTATTAATGCTCTTCGCTTTGAGGCTACATCATATACCATCCCCAGCCTTCTGCCATTCCTGGCGTCTTCAGCCTGGTCCCACAGCTGTGCCCTGCCATCCACCCACGCTGCTACCCATCCCACTGCAGGTGCCAGGACCCCGCTCTTCCCAGCCACAGGCTCTCGTAAGACAGTGGTGGGGAAAGAGTGGACTTTTAGAAACAAAAATCAATAACCACAGTCTGTTTTCCCTTTATCTGCTTTCTCAGCCTAGGAGATTCACTTGAGCTTTTCCCTGCAACCACAAGAGCTAATGACATGCTTTAGGTTTTGAATTTTTTTTTTTCTTTCCCAGATGAGACAGGAGGATCTAATCTGATTATTTACCCACCAAAGCTATGGCCTCTGAGGTAGGCACAACCCCAACATCACGGGGCAACCCATAATACCGTGCAAGGAGATGGCCTTGATGGTGTAAGCACCCTTGTAGGGCCACGCTGATGTCCGTGGGATGAGCCCTGGCAGCTGTCCTGGACCCTGATTTTGTGCCTCCCCTGGCACACCCCCTGGGATCTCTCCACTGCTGTGGTGCTGCAGGAGTTGTGGGGCCACATCCCTCAGGGACCAGCTGGAGCATCAGTAGGATGCATGGCTGGGGGGGCGCTGTGGGAGACAGAATAGCAGCATTTGGAAAAATAATGAAATGTGGCCCCAGAAAGACCCTCAGCGACAGCTCCTTGGATGTGCCTGCGCTCTGTTCATTAATCTGTGATAATTAGACTTATTTGCAGAGGTTAACAGCAGTGGCACATGGTAATTAACCACTCGTTCCCTGCCGAACAACTCATAAAGCTTCTCAGATGCCACAGGTCCGGCTCCAGGTAGTTTTGGTGCTGATGAGACCCAGTGCTGGGAGGTCAGGGGCACCCTCCCAGGGGGACATATCCCCGAGACCTCTAGTTTGTCCCAGACCTCCTTCAGGGACAAGCTGCAGGAGGGGTAGAAGGAAAACGAATTGGTACCCATCTGGTCTTTGCCCCTCTCTCCTCCTACCCTGCCCTGGTGGCCAGCTGGGGGCTGTAATTTCCCCCCCCAGCACCTGCAGGGCTGCTGTGGGCAGGTATTTTGGCAGGGTGAGGTGAAAGGGACCAACGTACCCCCCCAGTTTTGCAAGGCACTGGATATATGGCATTAGAGGTACTGAGCACTGCAGTGGATCCTGATGGACAGTATTAGCAGAGCTGTGCTCAGCTTGACCAGTGTAGGGGGTAGGGAAGATGGAGCAGACGGGTGGATTTTGGACAAGACTTCCCCTCCCCTTTCATCTCTNCCTCCCCTTTCATCTCTTGTCCCCCTCTCTACCCCCACACCCCCCCCAGCGAAACCAAGCTAATTAGTCAAATAGATGAGGATAGGCCAGGCAGGGAGAAGCCCCGTTGCGTGTCCTATATTAGTAACTCACGTGGGAGTAGCCAGATTGGAAGGAGATTGAAAGGGAAAATTGTAGGTGTACATCGGAAGATAAGTGGGCTAAGCCTTTTCCCCGGCCCCGCGTGCCTGGCTCCCAACACAAAAATGATGTCATCCTTCTCGGTGGCCGGCCAGCCACCCCACATCAGCCGCCTGCAGCGTGACGGCCAGCGGGACGCGGCTGGGGCCGGCAGCCTGTCAATAAATGATGAGCCGCGGGAGGGGGCGAGGCAGCCCGGCGCTCTGACCGGCATTAAAGCAATTAGCCGGGAGCCAAGAGGGAGCGACACCGGTTTTAGCCCCCAAAAAGTTGCACAGGCAGCTGCAGGGAGGGGGGCAGCCTGTGACAGGGGTTTCTGTAGGCACTGACTGCATCCGTGTTCCTTGAGCTGCCTGCTGCTGCCACCCCCACCTCAGGCAGGAGGGCCCTGCTTGCCAAAATACAGCCATTGTGTCTGCACTGAGTTGCTCTGGAGATCACAAGGCCTGAATCTTCTCTGTCTTATGTGGGGTTTATCACAGGTAACTTCTGTTCTCAGGAAGTTGCTGTGAGCTAACACCATCCCATCTGTCTCGGTGATAAGAAATCCTCTCTGCTGCCCTGACCCATCCCAGAGCCCACTGTACTGGGGTCCCCAAATGTTCAGAGGACCTTTGGAGTGGGCATCACAGAGACACATGTGGTGACTGCAGCATATCCATTAGAAAGTGTGTTAAACAAAGGAGCACACCTTCTAAAGCAGCAGGCAGCAGTGTGGTGGGTGCTTTTTCTGACCCACTAATGGGGCAAATTTCAGTACTGGGGGGCTCATGCAGTGATTTCTGTTCTCCTGTCAGTGACCAGTGGCAGACCCTTCCCTTGCGGAGTGACACACCAGCCTGCGGAGCGCTGTCCTGCCACTCCGAGGGAAGCAGTAGGTGTTTGCAATTAGCACCTTCTCCCTGGGCTCAGGAGTTTGCTTCAATTATCGGTCAGGCAAGTGCAGCACGGAGATGTTCAGCCTTTGTTGGAGGCAGGTCAGCAGTGGGGCTGCATGCAGTGCCAGGCTTTGGGAGGGCAGGGGCTCCCCGCTCTGCCCGGCATCCCGGGTGCTGCCTGTTCCACTCGCTGGCTGGCACTGGCAGTTCTCAATTCCCACGCCAATGGCAACTGAGGTGACAAGTCCAGTCCTTGGCTCTGTCAAACCTACTTTCCTGACCTACTTTTCTTCACTCCGCAGTGGTGGAGCAATGCCCAGTGTGTGCCTTGTGCTGGTGGCACTGTTGCGTGCAGGATAGCTCTGCTCCTGCCGACTGAGAGGGCATCTCAGCAGCAAAAGTTTCCAGGAAAAAAAAAACCAAACATGGAAATGCAAAAAGCAAGGAGAACAAAGAACAACTCCTGCTGACACCCTGCATCCAGCAGTGCCCATCTCACCCTGTGAGATCCCCCAGCCCTGCTGTTAAGGGCAAAACACAGCCAGCTGTGGGCCATGCTGAGGGGACAGAAGGATGGCAGGGCTGGGAAGGGCTGTCCTGGGTTTTTTTCCTTCCGGGCCAAAACCAGCTTCAGCTGGGTGGTTCAGTGAACCATGGCTTCACTGAAGTCCGTCATTTTATGTATGCCTGCCTTTCCTTGGTGATGGTGGGGAACAGAAAAGGCAGTGCCTGGCAAGCTCTGGGCCTTGGAAAGGGAAAATGGCGAGAGGAAGCATTTCTGCTGCCAACCTCTACCTTCACAAAAAATATTTCTTTGCACCCGGGAAAAATCACGTGGGGAAAAATGTCTTTGCTCAGAACTCCAGGACTGGTTTTACTGGTGTGTGGTCCTGCACCTCTCCCTCTCTTCTCTTTTCAGACTCCTTTGCCAGCTTGCTCTCACATTTCCTCACAGCCATTCCTCACAGTTTTCCTGCCTGCCTGCTCTTCTTGCCCCAGGACATCTTCATAGTCACAGCCAAGCACCTTTGTTGCACCAGCTCCCACTGAGTCTCTCAGGCAGGATAGGATTTCCTTGTGTGTCTGTGCTGTGCATATTTTGCTTATTGTTTCAGCTATTTGGGGTATCAGATGAGTTCACCAACTTCTTTATCCCAAGTGACAGGACACAGGAACCTCCACAGATCTGACACACAGTTTTGCTGGTATACAAGCTTTACAGTTCACAGGATGTGCCACTGTGTCCAGAAATTAAAAGCAAAAATTCCTTCTGAATTAGACAGAAACTTAAAAACTAGCTAGACTTCTCCCAACTGGAAGAATGTCATAAGTGAGTTTGGGAAGCTCTCAAATCCTGGTTCTGGGCAGACCCACCAGGAAGGCAGGCGTGTCCTTGTGAATTTTTTTTTTTTTTTTTTTTGGTTCAGTGACAGTTCATTGAGCAGGAGATGAACCATTTCAGGCTGGCATTTGTCAGTGCATTTCTAACTAGCTGCAAAAATGAGTGCTTGCATCTGAAGGAAAAGGATAGATAGGCACATGTGCAGTAATGGGAATAAGCATTTGGTCAGGAGGACAGTTCTCTCCCAGCTTTCTGGCAATCCTTGTACTTTATGTGGTCCAGGATCTCCTCTTACCCAGTGTCTCAGCAAAAATCCCACGCAGATCCCAGCACATGCAGCCCAAATGAAAGACCAAAATGCTGTGCTAGTGCTGGCTCGCCAGAAAGGGTCACGTGCTGACATTTTATCTGTGACCCCCCAGCTTGGGAGTCCCCATTCAAATGCTGGCCCAGGGGCAGGGCTCTGTCCGTGGGCTCTCAGGGGCTGTGTTGGTGCTGCAGCTCTGCTGCTGGTGCTGCAAAGCTCTGCCACTGCGCAGCAGCTGCCACTGCTGTATTGTAATGGTTGTTTGCATGGCACTGTGAGACAACCTGACACCTTACAGCAGCAAGCAGGTTTGCAGAAGGACTCTGGAAATTATGCCAAATAAAAACACAGTTTGAGGGTTAACCGGAGACCTTCCTTTAAGCCACACTTCACCCCCTTCCTGGAGCCTATCTGTGCATCCGTCTGGGTGTGCTCGTCAGGCACAGAGGGCAGTCTTGTTTCTGGAAATGCTACTACTGGTGGCCTCAGTTTTCTGAATTCTGAACACATAACAGAATATTGGCTTTTTTTTTCTTCCACCTCTTGTTCCCTTTCTGGTTTTTTTTCAGAGCTGAGTGGACCATGAGAGCAATAATAACTACACCAGCATAGCAAAGGAAATGTCTAGTGGTGTGCGTACTGACAACACAAACCCATCTTCTGAGCCACAGTTCTAAAGAGTGATTTTCTGTAAAAAGATAAAAATAATGCTAAAAAACCGCTGCTCCTTGATGAGACCCACAGAATGAAAATTAGCCTGGTGATTCAATTTTTATTTTGTTAAAAAAGTTTCCCATTTTCTAACCAGCTATTGCAAAAGGATTTGCCATTAGTAACAGAAGAGGCTTCACATCTGGTCAGGGTTTCACTGTCAGACAAAGGGGAGGACTTTAGTGAGACGTTAAATGTAGATAATGGATTATCAACAGGGAGAACAGACCCTGGGAGGGTGGGTGTGGGGAGGGAGGAGGGGATGATGAGGCATCAAGGGGCACAAAGGCAGCAAAGTCAGACATCTGGGAGGGCTGAAAATAGCTCTGGGGGGCTGCTGCTCCCTCCTTGGGCGGCTGTGCTGATCCCCTGATGCTCCCAGACATGCCAGTCAAGAGGGGAAATCAAATATTAACTGGTTCCTGCTCCCAACCTGCATGAGGAAAAAGATGAGTGAAGCAGGAGGGAGACTGGTGGAGCCAGGAGAACAGTAGGAAGCCATGCAGAAGCCAAACAATAAATTATTAGTGAGCATGAGTAGCAAAGCTTTCAAAGGCAGCTTTGACAGAGACACTAACAAAATCCCCAGGGTAAACAAGAGCCTTTGTTAAAATTAGTGTAAGACCTATGTAGCAGCTTTGGTGGATTCAAAGAGCAGCCCTGGGATGGAAGAAGGTGAGCAGGAAGAAGGCAGGAGAAAACGAAGTGCCTGGAAACAGCAGCAGGGAGACCTAGCGGAGCTGAACAAATCCGGGGAGGAGAAAGATTTGCAGTTAATTACACTCCATCCTGCCCAGCAACCCCCAGCCTGGAGCAGGACCCCAGGCAGGCCCAGAGCCAAAGCCAGCAGCCTGGGCAGCAGGTGCTAGGAAGCCGTGCCCAGAGGAGCACCACCATTGGCAAACACCAGTTCATCCAGAGCACCTGGAGCAGTGGGGTTGTAGCATCAGCAAAGCTCTGTGTGTCTGTCCTGGGCATGTGGAGCCTGAAGCCAGCTCTGTGCGGGATGAATCCTGACAGGTGTCCCACAGCACCCCTTCCTTCCCCTTCCTTTGTGCCTTGGAAGTCAGGACCCTCCCCGGACACCCACTGTCACTCTGGCAGCCCAGGGAAATGAGCTGGTGGCTTGGCAGCCCCAGGAGCCTTGGGGTGTGGGAGAGCCCAGAGAGGGTCCCATATAGACCAAAAACAACGGGACAGCAGGAGCCAGAGCCAGGAGCCCCGGGGCATGGGAAGGGCAAGCTGGGGAAGAAACGCCATGGGCAATAGATTGCTTTCC
Organism: Leptocoma aspasia; assembly: GCA_013399835.1. NCBI lineage: Eukaryota > Metazoa > Chordata > Aves > Passeriformes > Nectariniidae > Leptocoma > Leptocoma aspasia. The sequence goes on along the minus strand of VXAX01003481.1, from coordinate 1,967,293 downwards.
TTTCTGTCTGCAAACCTTGTCCTTGTCGTTGACACTGTAATAGGGACTCAGACTGGGAGGGAGACGCTTAGGTAGCCAACAGGAAAGGAAGACCCTCTGGAACAGCCTGAACTGCTGGTTATTTGGCATTTGCAGTATTGCCTTAGACACATCTTTGGGATCATGGCACCTTGCAATTTGTCTCTCCAATGTCTCCCACAGTGTGAATGCCAAGCAGAGGTGGTCCTGTAGCTTTTCAGTACCCCAGCTGTCAGCAGAGTTTGGTGGCAATAATCTTGTCCCCTCAGGAATCCTTGATGGAAAGGAAGACATGGAGGGTTGATGGGTGATGCTTGAGGAACTGGGCAGAGGAAGCTGCATCTGCCTAAGAAACAGCTGGGGCTCTCAGGGCAGGGATTGTGCCAGGTCTGCTGCCCACACCAGGAGCCCCAGGGTCTTGGAGGCAAGGTGGTGGGAAGGGTCAGCCACCTAAAGTGAGAAGATTTGGTCAAGCTCCATCCCTGGAGAATCCTGCCATGGCCACTGTGTGGGCCTGTGCCCCACTCTGTCCTCTCTGCTGTCGGCAGAAGCAGCACAATTTAAAAGCAGCTTTGGCTTCACCTCCTCTGAAAGACGGGCCTGGGTCCAAAACCTACTGACGTCAAGAGCAGCCTGGCCCCGGCAGAGCCTGCTCGAGATGGTTTTGGTCTGGTGAGAGCTCATCAGTCATAGCAGAGCTCCAGAAACGCCAAACAAAGGGTGCTCAGCCTGAAGTGTTTGTATGGCCACGTTGCTATAGTGCCCGGGAACCTCGGGTTTTAAACACAGCCATCCTCACAGCAGCCTTGAGAGGGAGGGATGCTTGTCTGGGTCCCAGGCAAGGAAATGGAGGCAGAGAGCCGTAAATCACTTGCCTGTGGCTGAAGGAAAGGAGAGCTCATGGGCTGTGAGCCTTCTGGAGCGCAGGCCAGTCCCTCCCAGCCTCCCCTGTGCTTGCAAGGGTTGACAAAAGGCCAACCTCCCAGTCTCTGGTGTTGCTGAAGCCTCTTTGGTGTCTGTCTGGTCCTTGCACAGATGTAGAGATGCCTGTAGTTAGGCAGAACCACGGGATGGAGCAAAAAGGCAGGAGCCATCGCTGTGCTGGGGGACTGGAGCATGGGAGGGGGAACAGCAGTCTGTAAATAAGCTATGGCAGCAGCTGACCAGTTCTGTAGGCTTTCTTTGGAGAAGACCCAAGCATGTTGCTTTGAACATCAGGGATGCACCACACACCAAAGGGTGTGTGGTGCATGCCTGATGTTCAGGTGATGCCTGACCCAGCCAGGATGGATGGCTGGAGGACACAGGACAGGGAGCCATGGGCTGTAACAGGAGCTACTGCAAGGATCAGGCTGTCTTATTTTGCAGAGACTGGCCTTGCAATGCTAATGCTCTTGGTACCTTTCCAGCAGGGATATGCAGGAGCATCCGGTGGGTGTGACTCAGCACAGGCAGAGCTGCAGCAGCGTCCCCAGCCGCGTCCCCAGCCCTGCACCACTGCCTTCATCCCGCCTGTCAGCTTGCCTGGCATGCTCCGCCCAGGGCAGGCACTCGGGAGCTGGCAGCAGCCTTGACCCGGTAGCAAGGACTGGAAAAGGTGGGGCCATGGCAAGGAAAACCTCAATGCATCAAAGAGTGGTGTCAGCCCCATGGGAACCGGGTTTCTGTGAGTGATTACATTCCCTAAGTGTTTTTGCTGTAAACTGTATAGGCATACACCCGGGGTCAGAAGTGACCCCAGCTCTTACAAGTGGCTCTGGAAATAAGAGAAAGGTGAGAGAAGAGCAGTGGGGGTGTCCATGGAGGAGTGACAGGGATACAGCTCCCAAGGACACACATACAGATTGAGACAAAAGCCTGCATGAAGTTGTGCAGGCTTCATATGAGCAGTCTCTGATGGCAGAACAGCCATAAATTCTGCCTTAAAATGAGGTGCAGGGGGTGGCTGTGCTGTGCTCATGGAAGGACAGCGCTCTCCTTTGCCTGCGGCTCATGGGAGAGCAAAGAGCCCTGCACAGCCAGGGCAGCCCTGGGGGCCTGGGGCCTCAGACTGGGTTTTTCTTATTTGGGTTTCTGTCTTGTAGGTATCTTCTCTGTATGACAAAAGTCCTGGAGGGAAAAAGCTATTGAAGGTGTTTCCCATTTGCTGGTTTAGCTGATGGAACTGACAGTCGATAAGTTTTGCTGAAGCAGATAGAGGATAAGCCCATGAAAAATGTACCATAGGAGGAGGCAGGATGCTGAGGCTTCAGCAAAGGCTTTTTATCCAAAATGTCAGCTGGTCATTGAAATTAAGTGATACTAATAACAAAACAAACAGAAACACTGGACAGCAAACAGCCTGCTCCAGCCATGTCACAGCAGCTCAGCTCACATCATTATCATTTCTATAACCACACCATAGACAAGCCTTTTTGCGTCCCCAGGATATTGAGGTGAAGTGAAGATCCACATTTTTAATAAAAAAGTAGCTTTATAAAAATACCTACTTCCAGGTCTTTTTATTCAGCACAGGGAAGCGAACACTGGGCACGGGCCCAAATTGTACTTTCGTTTGTGGGTCACCTTTAAGAATTGAACAAATGGAGGAGCTCAACATTAAAATAGAATATGACTGGAAACTTCATCAGGGATTGAACTCCCCCTGGCATGCCTCCGACCCTCCCTGCCGGTTCTGCTCCCTGGGACCTGGAGCTTGGCGAAGCAGCATTGTCCAGGAATCCACACTGGCCACTGGGAGCAGGGTCCAGGCATCCGCTCACCGTGCCGGATGCACTGTGCTGCTGAGATACGCCCTGACCTTTTCAGTGATGGGCCTTGGAGGGTTAGGAAATCCTGGCCTGGCTGAGGGAAAATCCTTGTGCACCCCCATGTCCCCTTGCAGGCTGTGCAGGGATGCCTTTTCTTGATTTCCTCACTGCTTTCTGCCTGTACCCCAACATCAGCCTCCCCTCCTCCTTCCTCCCCTCCTCCTACCACCCTCTCTGACCCCCCTCCTAGGGCTGGGCAAACCATACACCTCCTGCCCTCACTTGCAGCTGCAGCTTCGGCGTGCTTACATCCAGAGAGCATGGTAAATAAATCCTGGACATATCCAGATTTATAACTTAATGGTCTGGCTGTAAAAAGTTATTTCCCTTTCCAGCCCTTTTGCAATAGGCTTGCCCCTCCTCTCGTCGTTTATTTGTTACTATGAATATTTGATGGCTGACTGTAACAAGAAGTTTAAATACCTAAATTCATTCTCTGGTACAGGCACACTGGCTGCCCTGCTGTTGCCAGGGGGTTGTGTGGCAGCCTGGGACTTGGGAGGTGTGGGGAGGCCGTGCAGGCCATTGGGTTCAAGGAGAGCTCACATGCCAGCATGGGCTGTGGGGTGAGACCTTGCAAAGGCTCAGGCAGTGACTGGGCTTTAGGAAGGCTTGGTGAGGACAGGAGGTGGCACTGCTCCCACGGTCATCCCTGTTGCTGCCTTCACCCTTTGGTGACTCTTCCTGTCCTTCCTCAGCTCCCCCATCCTCACTGTGTCCCAATCCCTGTGCAGAGCATGCTTCTCACCTATCACCCTGTGGGGGCACAAGGGCCTTCATCCCTGTACAACAGGCCAGCCCACAGAAAGAAAACGCATCCTTGCTATGTTTGCACAGAGGATATTAGTCTGTGGCAGGAAGGGAAGAGTTGCCTTATTTCTCACACAGGCTGGCTGCCAGCTCTGCAGAGAGATGGTCAGGGCTGTGGCCTTGCGTTGGGGCTGGCTGGCTCTGAAACCCACCATGAGCCACAGGAACAAAAGACCCACAGTCCCTGTTCCTGCCTGGCTTGGCAGCTTGTGTGCCCAGGTTTGCACAGGTGTTTTCTCCTGGCTGGTCCTGCCCACTCAGGCATGGCCCATGTAACTCATCTCTCAGCAGTTCCACCTTGTTTTCTCCCTCTCCTGGCCAGGCACATGGCAAGCCCAGACAGCTCCTGCAGAGCAACATGAGCTTATCCTGAATTCAGCCACGCGCTGCACACAGAGGCAGGTTTCAATGAGACCTAAGAGCACCCAGCTGACTCCATCCAGATTCACTCTCAGCACCTAGGGAAAACCACATCAAATTGGTGGGAATTCAGCTTGGCTTTTTTCTCCTGCACCTACCAGGGGTGTGGAGCGAAGCCACCCAGCCTGTCCTGCCCAAACAAACCTGTCCCCGCTCTTGCACCAGTCCACAAGGACAGCGCAGGCATGAGGAGTGTGGCGGCGCTGACAACCATCCCTCACACCATTACTGGGAAAACAGAGCTCATGGCCAAAACAATGGGAGGAAAACACCCTCTGGAATGGCACCTCCTGCACACCTCATGCCACCCTGTGTTGCTGTAATTTGTCAGAGGTCAGGAGGATCTGCAGTAGCCCAGCCTGTCCCTCTGCACGGGGACTTGCGGCTCATGTCGCTGCTGCCTGCCCCGAGCATGGCATGGAGGCTTCCAGGGCATAAATAATTCAAGAGCAGTGAAGAGGATTTCTTCCCCCCTTCCTCCCTTCCCTGGCTTATAACAAATGTTAATTTAATCAATTGGCAGTAAATCTGGCTGGTTGCTGACTCACGACAGATGGTGCCCCTGCGGGCTGTAGCAGCAGCTTCCCTCCCTCCTTTGGAGATGAACAATGCGGGAACCGTTTCCTTGCTTTTCACCTTTTCCCTCTTTGCCTTCAGTTGGTACCAAACGGACACGACTGCAAAATATGTCAGAGGCGGCAGGCAGAGGTGCTGAGCTGGCAACAGGAAGCCTTGGCTGCTGGAGATTGGCTTGTACATGGCCCTGGCTGGACATAATTTGGAGCTAATGAGGCCCTATAGGTGCATAGGGCTCAAAGGTGCAGCACTGGCACTGCCGCCGGTATTTGCCAGCACCAAGGGGCTGTTGCAATCTTCAGAAGCCCACCAGAAGATGTTATCCAGGTTCACCATGCTCATGACCTTGTGCTTCTGAGACAGTGGGGCAGGACCCTGACAGGGATCTACCCCCAAAGCCCCCCACCCCACTCTTCATCCCCCACAACTCCAGATGGGAAGTGAGAGCCGGGCAAGGCTTCCAAGGGCACCAAGGCTTTTGGTGTGGACAGGCAGTGTTTCAGCAAGGGGATTGATTTTAACAGAGAAATTAATTACTTTCTGGTTATCATGTGTGCTGGTGTGCTGGTGGTGGTGGTGGTGTTGGTGTCTGCTCACCTGAATACAGGTCATACGCCACTGTCTGGTTGAGGAGGTTGTTTAGAAATGGGAGAGAAACAAATCTCCCCATCATGGGCCTGGCATCAACATGCAGCTACCTGAGGGTGTTATTCTCTTGGGCTGACAGAAAAAGAGGAAAGCAGCTAGACAAAACTGTCTGGAAACAAATATAAAAGTACCAATTCCTGCTAAAACAAGCTCATATTTTTGCACTTTTATCAATCTCTGGTAATGTTTTGACCTGTGTAACAGCAGGACAAGGAGGATGTGACAAGACCAAATTGGAAATTGTATGTTGAAATGTTCCTCTAAATGAAAATTGGCTTACAATGGAATGGATTTTTTTCTGCTTTAACATGTCCATTTTTGCTTACAAAAAATCAATGACAGCTTAAAAAAATTAAAACATTTCTTTGAAAGTTTAATGGGGAAGAAAAAAAGGAAAAGCCTTTCCATGATGAAGGTACCGTTTTCATCAGATAAAACCTATTAAGATGAGCTAGAAAGCTTTTACTTAGTGGGTTAAAGAAAAAATTACTCCAGTGGCCTTTTTTTGCTGAGATCAAGAGCAGTATGTTTAATATCTGTTACAGCCTCTGTCAGGAGACTACCTGCTGCCTTGGCAGGGGATGCAGTCAATTATCTAATAGGTCCTTCCTGCAGCGGAGCGTCAGGTTGCCTCCGTGCTGCCAGGGCTGTGGGGGACAAAAACAAGGGTTCTGCTGTAGCCTCCCCAGGTGTGATGAAAAGGGGGGGCTCTGTCAGGGGTCCTGCAGGGTGCTGCTCCCCCAGCACTGTTGTTTCCCTCAAGGAGGACCAAGATCAAGTTTTGAAATGAGCACCGGGAGCCAGCTGCAGGCGGGAGCACCTGGCATTGGGGTTTCCTGAAAAACAAGTGGCGAATGCCCAGCTCCCAGCGAGGGGTTTGGCTTCGACTGGTTTTAGAGTCCTCATACAGCTTTTGCTTAGAGGAAAAGACCTTTATTCTTCATCTGTTGTTCTGTGTTTCCTCTCCTCATCGTGCCAGACACCTGCTCACTATTTTTTGCAGACTTACTTCTAACATGCATTTGCTGTTTCAGCCTAGGTCAGGTGTCTTCCACAGATGCACAGCAGAAACCTCCACTCCTGGCCTTGATTTTCCCTCTGCATTGGTTCTCATCTCCCTGGGAAAGGGATGGTGTCTTTCACATCTTGAATGCCATCCAGATCAGGACCAGCAGATAATTAATAACGGAAAACAACACCACGACCGTTCCTTGGATGTCACTTACCCTGAAATGGGAAGCAGACGAGGGCTGTAAATCAGCAGCACTTGCTGTGGAGAGTGCTCTTTCAATACATTGATTTCGTGTTGCACAGCTCCCTAAAGAGTGTGCAGGGTTTGTTCACAAAGCTTTGATTTGGCTAATCAGCAGGATTATCTGCTGTGGCGTGTCTCGGGGCTCTTGGAAATGAAAGGAATTATAGAAGTATATTAATATATTACAACATCTACTTGCCAGCGGCTCCTGCCCAGCACGGGCCCTGGCACCCACCACAGGGGAAGCTGGCAGAGCTCCCAGCACTTCCAGCATCTCCTTCCTTCCCTGAAGAGTCCCTGTCCACACTCTGCCCTGGGGTGAGATTGCTGCTGCAATCCCATTTATTATCATTCTAAGTGCTACCTGGAGTGTTTCTCTTCCCAGCTATAGGAGGAATGAATGTCCCTTCCTTGAAGAGCCCCATATCAATGCCAGCAAACAATAGGATAATCCAGGTAATGAGAAGGAATATCCAGACTTCTAGTTCTGGTTTTTTGCGGGGGTTTTTTTGTGTGACTTGAACTTCTGCAGCACCCCCATAGGGCACATCAGAATACCACCATCCCAGTTTGCATGACACCAACACCAATGGGTTTTCCCTGTCCCTCTCCCTGTCCAGCTGATAATCACTATCAGCCAGAATTTTTTTTAAAGGAAGCTCCAAACTGGGCTCCCGTGCATGGTTTAATTCTTTTTAAATTGTCTGGTACTTGCAGCTGGTGTCTCTGTCCTCCAGCAAGAAGGTTTCCAGGGCACGTGTCACCCACTGAAGCAACGTGAATTTTCTACCCCAATGTGTGGCCCTGGTGTTGTGGAGTAACTAATCCCTTCCCCAAGGAATCAAATGGCTCTTGAGGCAAAACACACATGATGTGGTTTCTGTATGATTTTTAAAACCTGCTTTTAAACCTGCTTGTGGAAACCTTGAATTTCTAGTAGACCAAGATGCTCTGGAGGGGAGCTGCACGGCAATTAAAATGCTGCCGTTGTTCTGTTTCAATTAGAGGTCCTCTTAATTGCCAAGTCTTCAAGGTTTTAAACTAGCCTCTGGTGAAAGACTGCAGCAGCGTGTGGAGATAGATTGTGTTCACATGTCATCTCACGCCAGCAGCCATCGGAACAGCTACTCCACTGCAACCACATCAGGCTATCACGGCTTGCTCCTTTATTTCTTTTGTCACTGTTGTTCATTACCAAAGAGCTCGGCTGCTGTTCAACAAAGCACTTAAGGCCTTGCTTCATTTGCAGTGAAGTCAATTCCCTTTTGCAGTGCTGCAGCATGTTTATGTTAAGGTTTGCATGGAAAGAACACCGGATCACAGCTCTGTCACTCCTTCCAGTCTCGGCAAGCTGGAAGTGATGCTTTACCCCGCAAAGCACTGCAGAGAGCAAGACTGCTTAAAAAAAAGTGTGCATATTCCACACATATTCTCCAAAATACACCTATTTATTTGAATTTGTTCCTATTCAGAATTAGGATGAAGGTTTCCATACAGATTCTCCTGTTCATTTGACTGGGTAAGGAACAGTATTGTAATCTCTTCCCAAAACTTTGTTTAACTGTTGTCCTTCCTTTTTTGGGCATTCCTGCTGCCCTCGGTGCACCATTTCTAAAGGGGGATGCATCTTCGGGGTATGCACTGTGGGATGAAGAGGAGCTGGACTGCTATGTCTGATTAGAGGAAAATTACTTCCACGTGCACAGAGGTTACTGCTTGCCTGGGAAGGGGATATGGAAAGGAATCAGTGCAGAGATCCTTCAAGCTTACGGCACGCAGAGGGAAACAGTGTGGGAGGAAGAGGAAGGAAGTTTGCAGAGATTAATTTGGTGAGGCTAATTTAAATAAATCCCACAGAAGGGTTTTCTCACAGGAAATATATTTATTGGATCAAGAAGGCAATAAACCAGGCAGATGATCCTTATGGAGGCTTCTGTGCTTGGGGGGAGTGGGGCCAAAGGCAGCCATGATGATAACACGGATGACCTCAGTGACGATTTGCTGTGAGTGACACGCTGAAGTTTTACACGCTTCTCAGAAGCCCTGTCATTCAGCCACTCTCCTTGCTATAAAAAAGGTTAATTGATGCAAACCACATTTTTTCCACCAGCGTGTGCCAAAGCAGCCAGTGTATTGTACACACACAAAACAACAACCAGGCTTTCACATGGCTTGAATTAGATGGATGACAAGAGCTACCAGGGGGAGTCAATTAAGCTGCAACCTTGGAGTCAAACTTGCAGATTTTATAACAGTGCCTAGTAAATAATGGGTACTTGCACATCTCCTTTCACTAAGAGGCACTAGCATATGTCTTTGAATATGTTCTCCTGGTAATTGCACAGGGAGCATACACATTTGGTCCTGTTGTCTACCATGAATAATGCATAGCGAAGAGGGGGGAGCCGAAAGTGCCGAGCTGCTCGGTTTTAGATGGACTTTTTTATCATTGTTATTTAGATGTCACAGCCGTTCTCCTAAAGAATTGTTCGCCTCCTTTGTCACTGCAAAAGTGGGCTTATTTAGGGGAGAAACAAAAAAATGAACCATGGACTAAAGCTAATCTGAGATTATCCATGCAAATTGGCAGCTGAGATTCAGATGTGAAAATCTACCCCTGATAAAAATGACTAAGAGGATTTCTGCTGAATTTCGTTTTTCTCCTGACTCACTAATCCATGCTGGGGGAAAATCCTCCTGTCCGGTCTTGTTTAGATTCAATAACATTAATAATGCTGAGGTGAGGACGGCAGGTATTGGGATCCATTTTAAGCGCATGCTGCACTGCTGTTGTGCTGCTCACAAAGCACAGGCTTTGCTTCTCCCCTCAGTATTCCCCACATTTGCCTTAAATCAAAAAGGTTAGTCAGCACAGCCAGCTCCTTTGCTTTCAACCTGCTGGGTTTTTTTTTTTTCTTAAAACTCCCACTCAAAAAGCAGAGTCAATTCAAAACCCGGGAAGCCTAAAGGCTAAGCAAGCTGCCCGGGGAAAATAGAAAGAGTATGTGTTTGCAGGCTGAGGTTTGAATATCTTGTAGGAGCCAGAGCTCCAGCTGTGTCTGGATTGTACCTTCGCAGTATTAGCACGCAACGGGAGCATCTTTTGGAGACGTCGCCATGCTGGCTCTGCCTGGCGCCAGCAGCCACGGCAGTGAGGAAGCAGCAATGCTCCCAGCCATGCAAGCAGTTTGGGTTGCCATTTCCAAGGAAAATTTGTTTAAAATCCAGCTTGCCAGTTAGGTATTTACTGTACAACAGTGTCCATCGTTCCCAATGCAATAGGAGAGCTCCCTCCCGCAGTGGTGGCTACACCTGTGCAAATGCATTTCCAGCAGCTGAGGTGGAGGCTGCACGTGCCTACGCTGCTGCGTGCAGTGTGTGATTGCTTGTCCCTTGTAACCACCTTCAACTGCTTTGTTACAGCACATGCCATACAAATTGCTTGCTTCAGTTCAGTTAAGCTAAAGTAGACTGTTACTTATTAACATCAAGAGCTATATTTTTTTCCTGTGACAAACATGCTTGAAGCCCTCTGGGGATCCTGAGCAGCATGCACTGAGGTGCAGCTCCCGGTGGGGTTTCACTCGGGGCTTAGGATAAATACACACCAGCAGCTATAACTCCTGAAATGTTGCTTGAGCTGGCTCAGCACACAGGGGTGCTGGACCTTCCCTTGGAACATGACTGAAGATGCCATGCAGTTCTTGGTGTGAGCAGGACTGTCACATAAATAGTCCTTATCACCAGGACCTGGTGGCAGATCATGGAGGAAGGGGAAGATGCTCTCACCAAATGCCACATGATCACCCAAGTAGGGTGGCCATGCAGTGCCATGGCTCCGGGACAGCTGCCCTGATGTGGGTCTGGGAGCAAAGGCCAGGGCAGCCTCCCTGGATCACCACCAAACCTCCTTGGATATCCATCCCAGCCTTGTGGTATGGGGGCTGGAGAGGAAGGAAACAGAAATTTGTGTATGGTTTGTTGCATTTTTCAAGGGATTTTGGGTCCACTTGCTTTCAATTTCATTAAAATCCCAGATATTTGGATGCGTTCCACGGCTGACTGAAAAATGAGGGGGCTGGAAAGGATTATGTGAAAAAGTTGTCAACATATTCCTCTTCCCACACTCTACGCTTCCCCAAAGTGCCCCAAAAACTCCAAAAGTGTCAATCAATAATAATTAGCCCATCAGACACAAGTGAGAAAATTCAGGCCCATGAGCCGGCACGTCCCCCCTCCCCGCGAGCGCGCTGCGAAGCCGCCGGGTACCGTGCCAGCCTCGCAGCCTTGCCGGGGGCGTGGGAGGATTTGGACGCGGCAGCAGCCTCAGTGCCAGCTCTGGGCACCGGCAGCTTTGGCAATGACAGCCATTTCTTCAGATTCCCGTGGCCCGCAGGGAGGCAGAGGCTGCAGGGCACACAGACGCGGCCCCAGGGCCCCACTCCCGGGTCCCCTGAAGGAGTGGCCTTGGTGGCCAGCCGGCTGGAGGAGGGTGACAACTCCCCACCCTACAGCTCATTCCCCTGCGTGCCTGGGGGATCCAGGGGATGTGGCCTGGCAGCCAACATTAGCATCCAGGCAAAGCTAGGGTCAGGAGCTGTCTTGCTTGGATAACCTCGAAATGTCAGTGCTGTGTCTCACCTGCTCCCGTAAGCACAGCTATTGATGCAGCAGCATTTTTTAATCCCACAAGTGTGCTACATTGCAGAAAAAGCTTAGAAAGAGCTGCCGAGGCTTGTGCCAAAGACATTTGGGAAGAGCTTTCTATCCCCCCACGTCCACCTGCTCGGCTGACGAGCACAGACCCCACCACTTGCTATTAATCACACGTTGGTAGCACCTGGCTCCAGTACAGCGTTTTTTACTCTAAAGAAATTCCTCTGAACTAATGAATGCCATTTAGCTAGAGTGTGTCAGAGGCCTGAATGTGCCCAGGAAAGCTCCCTGGGCAGAGGGGCTTTCTTTCAGGGTTCAAAGTCTGCCTGATGTATTTTAACCGTTAGATGCCTGGAAAAGGTCTGTGTTTTCTGTAGGAAAACTGCCATCACTAGATTTATGAACACATAAAAGAACCCCCCATGTTACAAGTCCAGCTCTTAGAATGGTCACCTTTTACCTGGCAGTAAAATGCCTTTAGTCTTCCTCTGTCACGGTGGGATTTCACTTTGTACTCTCACAGTGATTCTGTTCAGGTCTGATGGGGGCTTTACTCGGCTGCAAGGGGACCCAGAGCTTGCAGTTTCTGGTAGATGTTAGCAGCTAAAACCGCCCTGTTTCCCGTACAAAAGCTGACATGCCACACACATGAGCACATCCCCACACGCAGCCACGCTGCAAATGATGCAACCACTGCTGGAAATGCATCAGGGCCCCGGAGGGAGCCACTGGCGACTGGTGCTCCTGGAGGCTGTCAGCTCCTGCTCTCCATAGCAGCAAGAAACTGTGGTCAAATCACCATTTGTGGGGGATGTCACAAAATCAGGACAAGCAATGTAGCTAGTTGAAAACCAATATATTTCACTTTGAGGACTCAGAGAAGGTTTTTATGAGATTTTAATTACCCCGTGTTTTAATTATTGATTGATTGGTCCCCCAGTGAAGCGAGATTGCCAAAAAGGAGGTTTCAGGACAGAGTAAAGCCCATCTGTGTCTCTCTGGGTGTTAGTTGCTCGAGGCACATTTAGTAGGGCTGTTCCCTGTGCACTAAAATACAGGCAGTATGGAAGGAGCCTGGTTCTTTACTAAATACACTGCAGGCATCAGTCCCTCAGGAGTGATGCCTTTAGCCTTCAGCCGATTTTCCATCATGACAGAGGCTGTTCCCGCTGACCCACGGCGGGCAGCGCCCTCCCCTTCGGAGAGCTCGCACTGAGCCGCAGCGCTGGCCCAAGTCGGTCCCTTCCTTCTGCTGCCTCCCGCTGCTCCCCTCGCATCTCCTCCCTCCCGCCCGTGGCCCCTTTGCTGCTGCCCCGTCCCCCGGCACTGCCGCAGCCTGCACAGGCTTTGGGTCTGCGGGGATCATCCCGGCCCATCCCCGCGGATGCGCAGAGGGAGAGGCAAAGAGCCCGGCAGAAGCGCCAGCGGTACCTGCCCCAGCAGGGCACCGAGGCCACCTCTGCCCTGCCCCTGGGGACACGGCCGGGGCTGTGCCGGGGGCTGCTGGAGGGGCTGTGCAGCTACACACCTGCACTGAGGATGCTGCATAGAGCAGAGGAGCATTACACACCTGTACCCGGCGGACAGTGCTCAGGACAGACAGATGGACAGATGGATGCTCAGGTACAGCATCCCAAAATCTTTGTCCTGCAGCAGTAGAAGCAGCGGGAGGGCTCGTGCTCTTGCAAGGGAAAGATTGTCCTGTAACAGCCCGTTTTGGCCATCATGTGGAAAGGTGGGAGGCGCTGGTTTATTTATTCCCAATCCCCTCCCATAGCCCAGCCTTCCCTCCTTTAGGGGCAGCACTGCCCGGCAGAGTCTGCAGCGGTACCCTGAGGGTGCTGGGCCACCCCCTGCCCCGCAGCTCTTCCCTGCAAACAGGGAGGCATGTGCTTCATTTTAGTGGCATGAGGAGTCCCACAGGGGCTAATTATAACTCTTAGGATTTTATCAACAATTAGCTCAGCACGCATGGTCACATATCTGCACAGCGCCAGCTGTTATTATCGGCTGGGCTGGTAATAATGCTGGCTCCTAATTTTCCTAAGTATTCCCTATCTTGAAGCCTTGCTTTTGGTTACTCACAAGGTTGCCGAACTCTTAACCATTTTGACAGACATTCTCCATCCCAAGAATCTGCCTACAAGCAGGTTTCATTTATCTCTAGAAAGATTTCATTCAGGCTAAGACAAAGAAATGTCTTTGCTCATGGAAAGCACACTCTAGTTTTAGGCAGCTCTGGGCTTTCCCTACTTTGGCAACTGGATACTTTGCAAATGTGATTTTTGGAGTACATAGCCCATGTAACTCACTGCTGAGCAATCTCAGGAGTCAGAGGAACTTTGTGACAGGGCACGAGGTAGTCACAGCATCGTGGCTTCTGGCTTGCTGCTTCTCTCTGAAGACACCAGCACTGGAGGTTTGCTGCCATTAATCTCTAATGTCTGGCTGCTTTTTTTCCAGTCCAGTCTATACTGAGAGAAACCCAGCCCAGCAGTTCAGTGTTCATCTCTTGGGGGTCTAATGCATGAGGAAATGCTGGCAAGGAAGAAATGAGGCACATGGGCACCACAGGAGATATACTGCAAAACCCAGTGCTGCTGGGGCTGAGTGGCTCCAGCTGAGGGGTTTGCAGTGATCCATGGGTGATGGGACTGCACAGACCATGAGGATGAGGGGAGCTTGAGCAGGGATGGCAGATTGAGTATCCCTAGGGAAACTGTCTCCCCTGAGAGGTGTCAGGAGTTTTTGGACTGAGCAGAGATGAAGGGCAGCGCATTTCTTGGCGCCACATCACTGCAAGCACCTCCAGGGAGCAAAGGGGTGAAGATGCAGAGAAAATTGGGAAAGAAAGGGGAAGAACTGATGGGGAGGGCTAGCAAGGAATGAAAGGACAGAGTGGAGACATAGGGCTGGCAGGATGATTAGCACCAGATGGCAGGTATCAATTATTTACCATTTATGTACAATAAAAAAATACAATTTAACGATGGGAAGAGCATGAAACAAGCTCAATAGCAATTCAAAAGCATATGGAAATAAAATGCAGCAAATTAAGGGGTTGTAATAAATGTGCATCGCTGTTTGTAATGCCCCTGAAAGAATTATAAATGTGAAGCCTTTGTGAATTACACTTAAAAATAAATGTAACATAAAAAAGAAATTAGGTACACAAATAACTTTACATTCAGGCATTTATAAAATAAAATCTGTTTGCAGCAGCTAATTAGGAAAAGGGCTCTAATGAGCCTCACTCTTCTTTACCTTAGAGACAAGGCTGAAATGTTAGAAGTGGATATAGGTATGGTGGGTGCCATTAAAAACTCAACTTCTCTAACTTTCCAGTCATTTCAGAGATGAGATATCTCTTTTCCAAAGATGGGAGCTGAAACTGCTGTGCCATTAAACCTCCTCTGTGTCTGGAGAGGCCATCTGCACCTCCCTGGGGATGCCCCGATGCTGGCACTGCCCTCCTTTAGTATTGCCACTATTCCTCAATTGCTGGATCAATAAATTAACGTTGACTAGTGGGAAAAGATGTGACTATGCTGAGCTTGAAGTGTGCAACTCCCAGAGAAGATCCTGTGTTGCTGTAAGTGGTATTTTTTGGTTTACCACAGGATGGGTACTGCTGGAGCTGGCAGAGTAATCTTAGTGCAGTGAGCAGGGCCAGTGCCAACCGAGCCACACACTTTGTGTCGAACAGTATGTCAGAAACAAAACAAGGTCAAAGCAGATTACTCCTTCCTAGTAGATTAGAAATTTTCCATCAAAATATCATTAAACTGATCACTTCCCATAGAGCACTTGCTTTTCACTAGCCAGTGCTTTCCAACAGCTGTACAATGAAGGCAAATCAGCAGTGTTCTTGGCTTTGCTCCCCTCCCACCCCAAATTATTGGCAACCACTTTGAAGTTCTCCACAAATTATGTTTCACTGGGGAGAAGCCTGGGGAAGGTTTGTTCAGCACTTAAATTGCATTTTCCATCTTTCTTTTCTAAAGAACACTGGTAGCAAAGGAAGCAACTGCCAAAAGGGGCTGGCTTCATGTCCTGAAGTTTTTGGTGTGGAAAATAATTTGGAGAGAGGAGTTATCCCACAGAGTTATCCCATGGCTGTGGGCAGTGATGCTGGTGGGCAGGATGATGGGCAGAGTGGCTGCTCCCAGCCTGGTGAAGCCTTGCCAGGTGAGATGGCAGTGGCCAGGCTGCAGGACAGTGGCATGGGCCACAACCCATCCACGTGGATGAACAGAGAGACACCACTTGCCCTAAAGTTCTTGCATTCACCTCACACACCAGCATCACTTCCATATTTTTAAATATTTAATCTATGCAGCCTGGTTGCCATGGGAACCCTCATGTAGAAATCTGGACTTTGGGTTAATCAGAAGGATCCTTCCCACGGCTGGGCAGGAGCTGGGCTTCCCCCCCATGCAGTGCCAGCCCCATGTCCTTCGAAGGGGTTCGCTCAGCCTTGCTAGAGGGTATTTAGTATCAGCCTCTAATACACTGTCAGCTAAGCTTTGGGACATCCTCTCCCTAGCACTCAGGTAATTCCTACTGGAAGTCTTGGGCTGCCTCAGACTACTTATTGTGGAGAAAGCTCTTTTCAACCAGCAGTCTAGGAAATGTCTGTGCCACCTGGTCAGACACCACAGGACACCTCTGGTTGCCACTGCACACGGTGCCAAGCAAGAGAACAGACACCAAGAGCAGACTGCTGGGAGAAAAGGGCTCTGAATTCTCATGATGGGCTGAAGACAATCATTCCCTTGCTCATTTCAACACCTCTGAAACAGGCAGGGACTTGGGCTGAGAACACAGAATAAAGCACACAGGTTATCAGCAGAGCTCAGCCTCTCCATTTGGCCAGTATACACCAGTGTGTGTGAAAGGACAAGCCCACTTAGGAATTTCATAATCCTTTCACAGATCACCTTTGTGTCTTCCTTTATTTTCTGGCTTGTGGTGTAAAGTGCTCAGCGTGCTGTGCAGCACGAGCAGCTGCACCTCCTGCACAATGGCAATGAGATGCTTCCCTCAGCTGGGGCCCCCTCCAGCAGACTCCTGCTCCCACGTGAGTCCCACAATTCATCCTCCGGCCAAGCTACTGGGAACCACCGTCTGACCAAAGTACAGACTTCTCATCCCATACAGTTGTCCCAGTTACCCCCCAAAAGGTCCATCAGCCACAGGAGGTGTCCAAGAGTGGGAGATGCTGGGGGAACTGCAGCATTGACCATGGGCACAGTGCCTGGGCACAGAGTTTCACAGAACAGAAGCCAGGTACACAGTGCTTTACTGCTCGTAATGACCGGGATGTGCTAGCCAGGTCATCCTTATGGCCTCATCCAAAGCTTTTCATCTGCCATGGAGGATTTTACATTACTAACCTTTAAGTGGGAGCAAATTGGTGGCTCTTGGTCTGCTTTCCTGGCCACTTTTCCCTTGTGTGACCCAGGGAAGACAAGGTGTGCCCAGTCACCCCTGTGCCCAGCCCCTGACAGTGGTGAGAAGGAGGAGAGGGGTCCCTCTGTACAGCCAGCACTTCTCTTCCTTCCCTTCTATTTTTAGATGCCTCCTCCCACTCTTGTTTAAATATATTACCTAGATCCCTAATATTTGCCAGCTGGGGGTAGTAACTCTGGCTCCCAAGGTGCCTGCGGCATTTACATGAAATTAGGCAATGGAAGAAAACTGTCTCAGCAATTACGTGAGAGATGATGGTGAGCCAAAAAGAAAAATGTATGCAAAAGGTGTGCTCTCCTGCCAACAAATTAGGGTTAAATTACAGAGTCCAAGAGCCTTCAAATAATTTAAACGTTGTATTACAAATTTAGATTCAATTAACGAATTAAATAGGAAAACAAGCTTATTGCCTAGCAGCTACCATAGGAGGTAAACAGCAATGACCTTCTCTCCTGTCACCAAATGACTCAGTTAATAAAAAACCCAAATTAAGAAAATTTCCTCAGTGCTTGCACTCTGCAGCCCTCCTCTGCTCTGAATCGGCCCAGGTGCTGGGGCCAGCCAGCGGTGCGTGGATGCCACACAAGCCTCTCCCTGCTCCTCTGCAGCCCTGCCTGAGCTTGGCACAAGCTAATGGTTATCCTGTCACCTCTGTTCCTCCTGACCAGGGCCAAGACCCAGCCGTGCTCAGCTCTGCTACGGCCACTTGCAAGCACCGTGGCAGCAGGGAATGGGGCCAGGGCCCAGAGCATCCCCCCAGCTTGGGTGCTGTGAGCAGTGGGAGCAGGTCCGCCCCTCCACGTCCCCTACAACAGTGTTTCAGCAAACAACTCGCTGCCGACTGCCCTTTTTTATTACTTTACAGCACAGTTTTTCCTCAAATTTTATGGCATTTCATTAGAGCCGCCAGAAGGTGATACTGCCCCCTTTCCAGAAGTGAAATAAATTCAAGTTTTATCGCTTCTGGAAATGCTGGAACAGCTGTCAGGACATGTGATGGATTTTCTCAATTACAGGACTTGTGGAGCATTTTATACTTACATCCGCACCCAAGTCTAATATACTGTACTAGATGTTTGTTCCCCCCGTTATCTCTTTGCATCTCCCTCCCTAATAATGGTCAACTTGTTATTTTTCTCTTAATTCCTTTCTTTACTGTAACCTTTTTTTTCTCCACAGTAATCATCTAGCGTTTTCCTTCTTTACTTCCCAATAACATTTAAACTACCCTATACACGCAGGCAGTGACCCCACAGCTGCCGAGTGCCCCCGTGGCAGCTTAATCAAAAGAGCACTTCCCCCCAGTCCTGGCAGCTTTCGGGTTGGATGTCATGGGGACAGATTGGGCAAGGAGGACTGACTCCTCTGTGCTGCCCTTTGCCTTCTGGGCACAATTTCCTTGGAAATAAAGCCCCTCTCTACCTCCTTACTAATTTTGGACCTTCCCAGTGCAGGCGACACCCCACGTGCAGGGACTTGTCACCATCTGCAGGTCCCCCTGTCTGGGCCAGGGAGCACAGGAGGAGGCCCACAGCCATCTCCACCTCCTGAAGACATCCCTGACAGATGAATGCTCATTTCCCAGTGCTCCCAAGGGAGCCCTTCTCATCTGGGCTGCTCCAGGGACTGTTTTCCAAGTGATCTATAAGAAATAATTTCTCAGGCTCTTCTCCACCCTGTCATGTACCTGACAGGCTGTATCAGCTCACACGCCACCACGAACAGATCCCACACTGATGGAGGCATTACCTCCTTGTTGCATCTTTCAGTGAGGATACCCCACCAAGGTCTAGGGATTTATGGAGATACGTATTTTTGTCAGGGTAAGATTATCTCAGCTCACCAAAGAAATGCACAAGGATGCCAAGTTACACCTTTCCCTTCTTTCTGTCTGTGATCCAAAGTGGAGTGACAGCTCAAGGTCTGCAGCCTTCCAAGGCAATGAGCAGCACAGGGGTTCGGACAGGAACGTCCCCTACGAACGTCCTGCCTCCAAAATGAGGAGAGTGTTAGGGGCAACAGAGCTAAGCACTGTTGAAAAAGGCCATTACTGCTTTGTGTCACTTAAAATAAGCACTTTAAATCCATGCCTTCCTCCGAGGCACAGGGAGAGGAAATCCCGCAGAAACTAGTGCCCCAGCACTGCGTATACTGCTAGAAGAAGTTGCAACAGTAAAAAGGCACGTGTGTTCTGAGGTTTGCCTAATTTAACCCAAAACTTCATCTCTTTGAGAAGATGGGGGCAGTCAGGGTGCCCCCATCAGTCAGGGTGGATGAGTGGATGAGATCTCCACTCACTGTAGGGGCAGGAGTGAAATAGGGTTGAGAAGATGATGTAGTCCAGCCTAGAGGAACACTTGTACCCTCTCATTGCCAAGATCAGGCACCACCTGAGTTTTCCACCTCCCCCCCATCCCCTGCCATCCCACCCAAGAGAACTGACAGAGAAATATGAAGGAGTGGCTCCATGCAGAACACTGTAGATCAGCAGGAAATTTCCACAAGCCAAGGTGTGATCCCAGATTTATTCAAATTAGAACAATTAAGGCAATTAAAGGCAAAGAAGTGCTTGGGGAAGGGGGAAATCTACTACCAAACAGACTTGCTATTACAGTCTATCAAATTGACACAAAAAGCTGATTTACATTTAAAAAAAAGGGAATAACAAAAAGACTAACATTCCCTAAAATAGATAACACATCCTGCTGAGAAAATCACTCCTCACATAAAAGAGAAGCAAAGGTGATTACATATAACAAAACTAATCTTCTCTATTGCTTTAATCACCTCAGACTGTTTCACCTGCTTATTTGGAAACTGTTAACCCAAGAAAAAATTATTGTGCGGACGTCCTCATTTCCAGAGCTATGCTCGAATGGGCTTGTTTTCCTAGACATCCATCCCCCGTGTCTTTAGCAACAGCCATTGCTCCGCAAGATAAATGTTTGCCTAAGACTATCCTGTAGTTAATACATATATTCATGACTCAAGCATAATGCAGCAAGGAAAGAGGGTACCAGGAAGCCGTGAATGACCCACCAGGGTCATGGCAGGAGTCTGTCTGTCCTACTACTGCACAGCTAGCAGTAAATTTTGCCCAGATTTTACGGGTGTGTAGTGTGGGGGCCTGGAGGATGGCCTGGGCACAGGGTGCACAGCAGCAGCCTTGAAGGTTTTCTTCCTAAAATCCTGACTGGCAAGGTCAGGATGGAGCTTACCTGGGGCTATTCACAGAGCTAGTGACATGAGTGTCTGTGGAATGAGCAAGATGAGGGATGATCATCTCTCCTTTCATGGGGTGCTTTCCACCCCAGCAGCTCCAGGACCTCCTTGCGTGCCAAAACCATCATTGCTGGATTGCTGGGACCCACAGCTAGTCAGCAGCTCGTACCCACACCCTGTCACAGCACAAGAGAGGGAGAGCACTGCACGTGGTGAGCAGGAAGAGAGGTTTCAGTTTGGCAGCGTGGATTTACCGTGCCAGAGCTGTCAGCTGCGGTCAGTCTGGAGGAGCAGTGCTTGCGTGCACCCGTGTGCACACATGTAGGTGTGTGTGGCACACAGCAGTGCCCAGGTGAGTGCAGAGCCCCTGTGTGCCCATGGTTGGCCCCTGCCCTGCACACCACACCACACCAACACACAGCCTGCAAGCAGCTGTGGCACAGCTGGTGCTGACCTGGTAGCTGGGAGCCAGGGGCTCGCTGCTGCTCTCCAGGGAGCGGGGAATTGCAGTGGCTGGCAGAGGCACAGGGGAAGAGGTGATGTTAAAGCAAGTGGATTTCATACATTGATGCTCTGGCCTCTAGTCGGGGTGAGCTGCAAAGAGCCCCAGCTTTCAGATGCACGTGGTGTATCAAAGGTGTTGCCTCTGCACTGGCAGCAAGAACAGGAGTGCCTCAGCTGGCTGCAGGGAGCTTAACACACTGCATCCACAAAGGTCAATGTGTTGGCCCTCTGCTATATGTGCATGATTATCTTGAATTTAATTGTATTTGATACTGGGACGCAATACCTCTTGCTAAATCAGCAATGGTTCTTTCTTCACCCAAGCAGCAGCTTGTGAGATTTTACAGACAGTTTATTGTTATTTGCCACAGCTTTGATCCCACTGAAGCCCACAGAAACTCACTGACACGGCAGGTTTTGTGTCAGAGCTAAGTGAGTAAATAAACATGCAGAGGAGGCTTCCAAGCAGCAGCAGC
The DNA here is from genome assembly GCA_013399835.1 of Leptocoma aspasia. NCBI lineage: Eukaryota > Metazoa > Chordata > Aves > Passeriformes > Nectariniidae > Leptocoma > Leptocoma aspasia. The sequence goes on along the minus strand of VXAX01003481.1, from coordinate 1,946,426 downwards.
CTGGAGTGGCACCAAGTGCTGCTGCTGTCACTGGCAGCTCCGTGTTGTGGTGGTAAATTCTTGCAGGTCTCCATAACTCACCCCAAACACCTCATTCATTTTTCTTACAAATGCAGTTTCTCCATAATCTCCAAATTCAGGGCTGGCATGAGTGATATGTGTTATCCTGGGATGTCAGCAAGGACAGGTAAAAAAATTCCCTCTCCCAGTTACTGCTTTAAAAATCAGTTCAGGCAGGGAATACATGCACTGGCCTTTCAGACACTCATTACCTCCAAAAGCCAGGATATTCAGAAGAGGAGAAGACATCAAGCCTGGGTGCATGGAGGGAATGGGGGAACAGCAAGCATCCTCCTCCCAGCCACAAATCACAGAAATTGAATTAAATCATGTCAAATTGAGGGACAAAAAGCCAGTTATAGATCCATTTTGCTATGCCAGCCGACATGGCTTCCATTTGTGACTCGTTGAGTGACATTACTTATCCTGAGTGCTCCTCTGACAATATAAGCTCTTAATGTGAAGACGTGTAAAATTACAGTAAAATGAATGAAACTCAGGAAATTATCTAAAGTTTACAGGGTTGCTATTTTTTACTTTTTTTTTCCATCCTTTTTTGAGGCCTCCTCTCATTTTCTGCCTTCTAAATAAGGATCTGGGCAATGGATCAGCTGACTGCCTGCCTGGAGCAATGGGCTCTTCTGCTTTTGATGCATCTGAGCAACTTGAAACTAATACCAGCATGCACTGTACAGTGAATAAACCTTCATGTTGATGAGGCAAATCCTGCAGCACTTAAAAGCAATCTATGCTGAAGTGTCCCATGTATCTTCGTCTTCAAAGTGCAACACACTTATGAAAATTGCAGATGCTGTGGTGCTATTTGTCTGGAAGGAGACATTACAGGTGACATATGAACCTGATTTCTCAAACAGATGAGGTCTGTGAGAGGATTAAGGAAACATCAATAAATTAAGATGTAGAATAAAGTTCCTGCTGTTTTCCTTGGCCTCTCTCTTGTTGGCTTGAGAGTCAAGTGCTCACGACCGCAAACTTGGCAGAGCACCAGGCACCTCCTTTGCCTACTGCTATAATACAAGCAGATCTTATGCTGTGATTTCCCCCTTGGTAGAGAAGGCAAAGCCCCAGTACCCAGTACCCCTGGCAGTGTCCCCTCCCCAGCCACCTGCTGCCAGCCCCTCAGCCATCAGCCCTGTGGGTATGCAAGGCATCCAGCATGCACATGCAGATTTGTCTTAAATTTTTTTTCTTCTTTTTCTAGCTGTGCACTGCAAACCCACGTGGTACTTATTCCTGAAGTCCATCAGAGATAGCATGGATATCAGTCTGTCTGGGAGCACAGGCATGCAGGCAGCTCATGGGTCTGGGGTTACAGCCTGTGTCCCCACATCAAATGCAGGATCCCTACAGAAGGCAGTCACCTTCGTTCAAGACCCACATGGAGATTTCTGGGTTTCTTCATTGTCCTTTGTGCACAAAATAGGGTTAAATGCAAGGGAAGAAAAGTTTCTTTCTCTGCAGTGACCCCAGGAACAATGTCATTAAACCCATATCACAGCCCCACTTGCAGGAGCCCTGTGCTGCGCTTCCCAAGGAGACAAAATACAGGAAGAGAAACCAAATTCCTGCTGCCATCTTCAGCTCTGCCCTGATAATGCATTGCAGCAGGGCTGTGCAGGGGCAGCACGCTGGGTAACCTACAGCCCCCAAAACTTCCAGAGGCAGACCCCTGTCCTGGCTGCTCATGGGAAGAGCACCTGGTGCTGTCAGGAGAGGGTGCTGGCTTCCGAGCCAGGGAGCTGCACTGGATGGACACCACTGCAAAATCAACACTCCATAGATAAATGGTTTGAAATCTCAAGAAGTATGTCTCTCATAAAGCATTCACAGTGACAGAGCAAGGCATCAAAATATTTTGCTTTTTCTTCAAAACAGAATATTTTGCTGTTGCATTGGATAGAAATTGAATTTTTTAGAAAGGGTGAAATAAGTCCATGAGGGTCTGTACCAGCTAAACAATCTAGACTGATCTGAACTACATCTTTTTCCTGACTTGGTTAGAAATTGTGTGACTCCACAGACTGTGTGGAAAAAAACCACACAGTAAGAAATGACTGTTTTCTTTATGAGCACAAATCCAGGTGGAGAAGGTCAAAGATAGGAAAGCAGGTATGACCTGGTCTGACTGAGGTTACAGTAGATGCTATCACCAGCACCCCCATTCAGTTGAAGCAGTTGGGCAGTGTTACCCCTTGGGACAGGACTGCCCACACAAGGAATTAGGAAAGACCAAGGGGTGAAGGCACCTGGCTCTGCTTTTCCTATTGCAATGGGAGCAGGGCAGCAGAATCCAGGCCCCAGAGAGCAGTCTGGGAACGTGCAGGCTGCACTAACAGCATGACTCCCACACTGAAGCCAGCTGCCAGCCATTCTCCTTTTTGTCAGCACAGTCTGCTTCACAGGAACAAGGGAAATATCCAAACCTGGGACATAAAAAAGGCATAAAGCAAAGACACAGAAGTTTTTCCATTTGTTTCATTGCAGATAATGGGTGGCAGCTACCACTCTGACATCAAGTCTTCCACTGCTGAAGACCTCCAGCTGAAACATCACCAGTTATTTACAACCTGCCATTAAACATATATGGTCATTATAGCTCTTTTCTCTGCTATTTGCTGCCTCAGGACTTTTTGCTTAGGCTGCACATAAGTTCTTGTTCAGAAGATTTAAAAGGAGAAAAAAAATAACAATCTTGATCTCCCAGAAGCTGTCTCAGGCTGAGGAGAGAAATCTTGCTGGTGTCCCAGCAGGGTGGCACACTCAAAGAGAATTACCAGAGTAACTCAAGGTACACATATAGCTTCTCATGGTAGTGTTCCAAACCCCAGATACTTATGTCATCCTACATACTTCTGGGCATGACACTCCAATATTTCTTGCACTAAGCCCATCTTAAACAGGACTCCAAGAGTTTGATTTTACTTGCAGGTAGTCACAGGAAAATCTAATTATTAACCAAACCTTTTTCTGTAGTAGTTTTTCTTCCCTGTAGCAGTAACACCTGTGTCTCTGTAGCTGATAAATATGTAATCCCAGAGGCACTACCAGCCTTTGCTGATGGGCTCAGCTTTGGCCAGAGGCACATTTGTCTTGGAGCCGACTGGCATTGTCTCCATCGGACATAAGGGAAGCTTCTGGCAGCTTCTCAGAAAAGCCACCCTTGTAGCCCCCCACCACCAAGACTTTGCCACACAAACCCAGTCTTCCATGCCAAAAGCAAGAGCAAATCTGCAGGGAAAGGTGATATCCTCTGTTAGACCCTCTGCTGTGGCAAAAGCTGATGGAGGAGTTTTGGGACCGCTGGTATCCCGCAGACCAGTCGGCAGCCACCCCTGCACAGCAGCATGGAGGAGGGCTTCACCAAAGTCTGCCTGGTTTTTCCAGCTGCATTCTTTGTTCAGATCAGAAAAAACACCTCTCCCTACAAACCCTTCATCACCTGAGATACCTCCCCACGCAGATGACATGAGAGAAATTATGGGAAAGGAATGATCAAAGAACACTGTTATCAGGATTTCTGGCAGCTGTGCTATCATTCCAAATGTAGGCATGGCAGACACTGCTCTGGAGCACTGATGGGCCCATGGCTGCATAGCAGTCCATGCTAAGTGAGATGTCCTTAACAAGCAGGAATCCTGCACAAAGGAATCAGTGCTGGGAAAACCAGAGTTCCTCCCCAAAGATGTCTGACCTGGGGTAGTCCATGTGAGCTTGCCTAACAGAGCAGACACCATCACCCAAATTTTAACTTGGTTAAGTAACTGGCACCCAGCCCAGTGCTCCCTGCAGATGAAGCCAACCCCAGGTTATCTGGCCTGTGCAGCTGTTTAACCTGAGGTTACTCCTTGTGGACTGTGGTTGGCACACTCCAATAGAGCTTTGGCATTGTGCTTACAGAAACAGCTTGTTTCTGTTCACTAGGAGTTAGTGCTGTAGTTTGGTGCTTTCTCTTGCATTTTCAGGTTCCCATGGCTCCCACACTTCTGCCTTGCTGAGATTTTTGTGTCAGCCAATTCATGGAAATTTGGCACTGAAATGGTACAGTCTTGCATTGTTTTCTCACTTTACAGTTCATGATCCCTCCTGTTCCTCTCAAATCACAGTTACCCTAAGGGTGGCCAAGCCCCAAAGACAAAAGCAGTTTTGGGATATTTATCCCACCTTCTTTTTGGACATGTAGTTGATGTAGCCGTGATTGAAGTGACAATGATGGTAAGCCCAGAGAATGAGAGGAGGATAAAATTCAGAGGTTAGAAACACAAAAACTGCTGTAACTCAGGGCAGATCTCATGTCCACCATGGGAATCAGTAGTGGAAGACATCAGGAGCAAGGTCAGACCTGACTATGGCTTTGCAAACTACAGAGTTCCTACTGCATTTCCATTTTGCAGAAATCAAGACTCATCCAGATGAGGTTCAGCAGAAACTCCAAATTGAGGCAAGAAACCTGGATAGGTAGTGTCCAATTTGTTCCTTCTCTGCTAAAAGCATCCATGAATGAAAACAAACTGGATCTTTACATTGGTTTTGCTTGTGTACTTATGCTCCCAAAAGAGCTAAATGTATTTGGCAGATTGAGACAGGTGTGATGGGAATAGGGCTAGAGATCACCCATGCCCCAGAGCTAAATAAAAATGAGGAAATATTCTCTACTAAGGAACGTCAGCTCTCCATGTGCTGCATCCAGACACAGCAGTATCCTTCCCACTGTTCTTTCTTACTCTCTTCCTACTGATAGAAATGGGCAGGAGAGCTCCTCTCCCAGAATAACTTACTCTCCATTCAGAGCAGAGTCTTTCCAAGGTGAAGCTATTCAAATTAAACCACAAATCTTCTCATCTTGAGATAACACTCTGCTGCCTTCTCAAACCTGTTCTCATTTTCTTTTGCCATTTTGACACCATTAGCCTTCCACAAGCACTGACACACACAGAGATAATTCTGTTAATTTTATTGTGCTTGGAAAGGCACAGAACAGCCTAAACTCAGCCAAATGCTTGGCTTTGCCTTTTCCCCATCGTATAATATCCTTTTGTATATAGCTCTGCATGGCAACTCATTTATATCAAACCTTACCAGTTAAGGGAGGGGGGAAAGGGGGGCAATCAATAGTTATCTTGCCAAGGGGATCTGCAGTCAGTAGCCTCCACTTTTCCTGCACGCAGAGCCAGCTCCCACTCGCTGCTCCCCAGCCAGTGGCTCCACACCCACAGTCAGGCAGCAGGTACAACCCATGGCTGGACACCCACGGAGCACCTCACAGCCAGCCAGGCTGGGGGCTTGGAAACACAAAACCTTTGTAAACCTTTGTACCCTTGGGGTTTGGGAGAACTGCAGAATGGGAGGGAAAAAAGCATTTCCACAGCTGTATGGTCTGTCCAAAAAAAAAAAAAAGGATGCTTTCTTGTGCAGATTTTCATGCAGACATCCCAGGGCTGTTTCCCCAGCTCTCAGCAGCAGCTCACTGGGGCTGCCTGGGAGCAGCAGACAAGGCAGGTGCAGCATCAGGAGTCCCTGGGCAGTGCTGAAAATGCTGCTGAGCGTGTTCCCTGCAGTAGCATGTGAGGGTCACTTCAGTGGGACTGAGGGTTATCATCCCAAAGAGGGGACACCAGGTCAGACAGAGTCCTTGGGGAGGGCTAGAGGCCACTTCCCACCACAGCCCTCACCTACACCCCAGGGAGATCGCCCCCAGAGGGAGAGACAGAGGGAGAAAGCAAACATTTATACCTCAATTAACTGACTAAGATTTTCTAAATTAGTAGATTCCTCTCTACTCAGTTTTTGTTTCAAGCACAGTGTAGAAAAAAATCGATTTGCTTCTTTCAGTCCAATTCCCTTTTGTCTAATAGGGCTGTTGTAAATGCCAATTTTACTGTCATTTATACTGTGCCCATCTGAGCTATTTTATCAATAGTTAAATAAGAATACTTTAAAGTAATGTGATTTTTTATTTGAATTCCAATTTATGTTCAGATGCTTTGACACAAATCTAGTAAGGAAGGCTCACTATTTTCATAGAACAAATTAAATTGTATGTTATATAGCCGCACAAGTAAATATGTTATATCATTGGGTAAATAAATACTTGTGATTAGATACAGTATCTCATTCTTACCTACACATAATAGCAAGGCTAATGGAAGTATTGTAAAAATCACTGTGCTTTAATAGTTACCAGTCCATAAAAATCAACCTGAAAGACAATAGGCAAGAACAAGCACACACACACAAAAAGGCTAAACCCAGTTATCTGGACCAAGACTTCCTGCTTGCCTGTTTCCGATTCAAAGCAGCTTAGACTCATTTTCACTTAAGCCAGTGCCTCTGGGCAGAAGCCTAATTAGTTCTGCAGAAGATGTGGGAGGTGGAAAAAAGGTGATGATGGACCCTGCTGGTGGGACGGATGATGGGGATGAGGATGGACAATGGCGATGGGCTGCCAGAAAGGGGCAGAGTTAAAGCTGCAGAGCCAGAATCAGTATCTGGACAATCCAATAGCCAGAACGGCCCATTTGCAGGGAGTTTGGGGAGAGCATTGATCTTGGTTCATGTTGTCTGACAACGCTTTCCTTCTGACTGTGGAAGAGAAAATCAGTTCTTTTTAAGCTGATAAACATATCCCAGCTGGGACCCAATTTGTTGTTTGGATATTACAGGCTGAGAGACAGACTGGAGTCCTGGCATGTTTTAAAGAAATTGTGGCTCTCTCGTCAGCTAAATTAGTAATAGATAGCACACGCCTGTTATGGAAACCAAAGAGGGCTAATGGTAATCATTATTTTCTTCCACCCTCCCTCTTTTTTGCCTGCATTTTGTTTCAGATCAACCTGCACTACTTTTTAAAATGTGTTCACCATATATTTCTTTTATAAACAACCTCTCCCTCCTTTCTCTAACTCCTGCAACCTGAGTTTATACTAAGTGGACATGCTAAGAAATGGAGCTGCTGAGTGTACATGGACTTTTGTTTAAGTGACTGTGAGATAGTGATACTGAAACCAAACACCTCACACAGGCTCTTCTCTTTCTTCCAGAACCACAATTATTCACTGTGTTAGTGTTTGCTAGCTTCTTGAGGGGTAAGATTTATTTTTTTCAAATTGTGCAGTCTAATTAATATTTTCTATATGGTAAGGAACAGGCTCAAAAGCAGCAGGCTGTGCAAATAGAAATGGGATATTTAACATCAGAGTGATATAGAATATACTACTCTCAACATCCACCTCTGAGTTAAAATGTAGGCATTCAGGGCCAAAGCTGAGGGCATTTCCAGGAATTATTCCCTAATTTCCCCTTCTCTTCCCTTTTCACCCTGACAGAATTTACTGTGTTTGGTTTGGTTTCTCATTTTGGCTTTCACTTCCACTGTGTCTCATCCAGCAGCTTTTTCTTCCATGTGCAGCAGATGAAATCCCATTCTTCTTTGAAAGGAAAAGCTCTCCAACTGGTGTGTTCCTGAGCAGCCCCAACTCTTCTCCCTCGTGTGTAGGGCCAATGTAGCCTCATGACAGCAATTGCTTCATGGCATGCAGGGTCCCAGGTACGCTGCAGTGCTGGGTCAGTATCCCATTCATATTATATTTGCCATGCCTGGAACTTTATTGAATGCTAATTATACCAAGGTCTTGCAGGACAGAAAGTTTTTGAGCATACCCAGGCCCACAAGCCATACAGTATGTGATAAAAGGACAAGAAAACAGTCACCATTGTTTGGAGAGGTACCAGGTATTTACAGCATGTCTAAGCCCCCTGGTCACCAATTCATTTCAATTCTCCCTTCTGTGTGACAATCTGTCACATGAAAACACAAGATGCTCTTTAAAGCTTATGTGACCTTTAGAGATTCAGCCCAAAGCAGTTTTGCTGACATCTGGCACATGAGGGACTTGCCATAAGATGGGATAACAACAACAACTGCACTTCTGCAGGGCCAGCATCTGTCGATCCCGAGGCAGGGAAAGCAGCACAGAAGAGGGAGGCTGACAGGTTGTACCTGAGCTGGCCCTGCAGTGCTGAGCCTAAGTCACGCCTTTGCTAAGTCAGAGGGGACAGAGATACAGGCAAAGGAGGCAGCCTGGTGAGAAGGGGTTAAGTGAGAACACAAGTCATCTTTTATCTTTGGATAAGGAGTGGGGGTCCTCAGAAGCCTGGGATACATAAGCTAGGATGTCTCTGCAATGAGAAGACACTGTGTGAAGAATCTTGTCTAAATTCTCAGAACAAAGTAACCAAAATGAGAAATCGTTAAACAGGCCTCAAGCAAAGTGAGAAGAAATTCAACTTAATGAGGAAGACAGAGAAAAGTGAAGCTATAATGGGAAGAAAACATTCAGGAAGCATTTTTCATGGATTGAAGGGAAAGCCTAGACTTTTTCCTAGTCTGCAAGGAGTTCAGACAGTGGGCTGGGCTGGGCTTTCTGCAGTGTGCTCAAAAAGCCAGATTTATTTTTCTGGCTACCCTTAGAAAACACAGCACACTGTCAAAGTGTCAAAAAGCTGCTTGTGTTTATCTGTTCCCACACTCCTGCCCTTGAAACATCCCCTTTGCTTCTGGGAGAAGTGATATTTGATAATTCAGAGATGGGCTGTTATTTAGCACAGAATGTAACCAAAGCACTCAGAGTTCCCTAAGTAATGGCTACGCTGGCCGGAGCGGGCAAACCCTGCTGCAGCAGCCTGTGAGCTGGGCAGGTCCTCTGCCCCACGTGTGGTGGGGAACAGCTGAATCCCTCACTCAGGGCAGAGGATTTCCCCTCCCCGGCTGCTCCATCAGTGGAAGAGGCGTGATGCTGCTCCAGCAGGATGGTGCAGCAGTGGGATTCCATATTTCAAACAGCAGGGGTTAAGCAAAGTGACCAATTTCCTTGGGCTAATTGAGCATGCAATCTGCCTGCTTGTAAAGCCTGTATTTGGCCAGGAAGATTTATTACTATTAGCAATGATGAATGCCCAAGAGCAGTAAGGGCAGACCTGAGCTGCAGATCATTAACTTTAAGTGGTATGATGTTGAAAAACCATTTCTATTATTGGTTACTTTGTTCTGAGTTAACTGTGAATTTAGACCTAGTTCTGTAATAAAGTGCTCAGGGAGTCCAGTGAATCTTGTTCTCTGTGGCAGATACTAAACCTGTAGGGTTTTGTCAATATCCTGATGAGTAAGCAGTTCTAGCTGATCCTGAGAGGCTATGAAATGATAGAAGACTGCTCTGTATGAGAGTTTGAAGTTAAGCCTCCATCTATCTCAGCAGCAGAGGCCGAAATGGAGGACTGGCATGCCTTTGTCATTGGATTTCAGAATCACAATTATTCACCGAATAATAACACCTCTTTATTATCTTCATTGTCCTCAGGAAGTCAGCACCAGTTCAGAGTTTTGTCTGTGCATTCAGTAGAATGGCCACGTCCATCACAGGGGTATGGATGCAACCCTGCAACATCTGCTTTAAAATCACTTGGTCAGCTTGTGTAGGCTGGAAATTGCAATGCGATACTCAGTGAAAAGTACAGTGAAAAGTGCTAGATGCTTTTCTGTCTCATTTTAATATCTGTCACCCTCCACATTCATTTTTTGCAAATACTCTCCATTTCCTTGGGAGAATATCCATTAGTGTATGCAGCTGCAAAGCCCCAGAGCACACCTCACCTTCTTTGCCTGCTTTCCTCCCCAGCAATACTTGTGCTTAATGTCATATTTGTACAAAACACACTTCTCTCTGTTTCTGCACTGGCAGAGCACAGTGGTCCTCAGTCCAATAGAAATTGTCAGTGAGTGTTTGATGCTGAAAGATTATTTTCTTACAAATCACTCCCAAAGATTGCTGTGGCCTGCAAAAAATACTTTTGTATTGCTATCTTTACAGCTGTATGTAGACTGAAAATGCATGTGCTTCTGTGTTTCCACAAGAATTACTGTCTTTCATGCTATCAGTGCAGCAGCATTGACTGCTCCAGACGACATCGTGTGCATTGTGACTTTGCCATACCACACAGCCAAGCACAAACCTTTCTTGATCTACATGTCACTCGTTAGCCTCTATGGACCCTGGGCCATGGGCAATCAATTGCAATGCTGTGTGCAAAGAGTCCGCTGCCCAGGGTAACCAACCTGGAAGCTGAAAACTAATGAATTTGCCTCTGAGGCTTAATTGTAAGAAAAGTAATTAATCTTGCTGGGTTTCACTCATCGTCAAGCAAACTTTTGCTGATGAAGAAGAAAACTGCTGAGCATTCCAATTCGCTCTCCAAGTCAGCCTCTCCCTGGTGGACTTCGTGGGTAATTGGCACATCGTTGCTATCCTATTTTCTACAGATTCACCAAGAGGCATCCGTGAAAGGAAGTTGTCAATGTCAGCGAGAGAAGGGGGTTTTGCAATTCAGACTTTTGTTCCCTCTCGCAAAGAAGTTCCAAGTTTGCTTAGTGCCCCAGCTTTGCTCAGAAGGGAGGAGGAATGTGCAAAACAGCTGTCAGAAGGGTCCACAGCAGTTGTGCATGAGATCTCCACACAGCCCTGCCACTGAACCAGTACGAGGCAAGCATGAATCCAGCTCACATCCATCCACGGTTTAAGCTTCTGTGACGGTGCAAGAGATGGAGATACACAACACTGGGTATAATCTCAACGCCCTTCGGGCATCTGGCCCATCGGAGGCATTTGTTTTAGTTTCAGATCAATCGCTCGCTTGAGCTGGCTGTTACATGGGGAGCCTACAGTGGCTGGCAGAGAAGTAGCCACTGCTCAAGATGCCCTGTGCAAACTCGTCAGTGAGCTGACAGACTCTCAGAAAAGTGCTGAGGAGCTGCCAGGGAATGTGAGCGAGAGCAGGACTGGCAGAGTGAGCAGGGTGCCAGGGCACCGGCCCCAAAGGGGAAGCATGATCAGAGCCAGCAAGGAGCTGTGCAGCTGCATAAAGGCAGTCCTGCCTAGTCTGGGGGAGCACCAGTGGCACTCTCTTCACTCAGGCTGGGAGTGTTGCCCAGGTTTCTGATGGCAGCCATATGCTGAGATCTGATTATTACACTTTATTCGCCTTTCAAGGACCAGAATTTATTCACTTAAATTCTGATTGCTGTGATTCTTTAGGCTTGCTGCACAGGGGCAAGCAATTCAGTTCTGGGAAACATGTATGGGTGGTGAATTTATGTGATTTTTGTTCACTCGTGTGAGCAAAAAAAACTGATGAAACAAAAACATTAACATAAAGGGCAAAGAGAAGAAATCCATGAGTCAAACAAGGGACACTCAGATGGCTACATTTGTTCTGCTCATTATAAATATTTTCTCACACAAAGTACATTATTACTAAAAGGAGCACAAAAGCTGAATCCTTATACTTTGATCTTGGAATCACTTTTGGAAATGCAGAAGTTCTAGCAAAATGTAAAAATGTTCATGTTTTAGATGAATTAAACCATATTTTTAATTATCTAGTTCGATTTACTTCTGTATATAACAAAATGCAGAGAAGATACTTTATTAAACACACATTAAATATTAAAACTGAACAATGGGGCTAGAGTTCAAATGTCAAAACACTATTAAAAAGAACGCTCTACCTCAGTATCCTGTGAAATGAGAAGAAAGTGATGGTAAGACAAGCTTTTTTCACCTCTATTGGTGATTTGGAGTGAGAAGCATTTCCATTCACTGCCAATGAATGGACCAAATCAAGAACATTGAGTTTAGATTTCTTGCTTGTCTCAAAAGCTTTAAGTGGAAGAAGCATTCTGCTCAAAAAAGGAGTTGTAAAAGACCTATTTAGTGCATGGAGATTTTCATATCCTAGCAGACTCTAAAAAGGAAAATTCATTTCCAAAAGTTATGTCAGCCATACACTGCAGACAGGAATGGGTATGAGCCAAAGGCACAGCAGAGGTCCACAACAGCTGGAGCAAAAACGGGTGGCAGCCAAGGCTATGCTGTCCTGGCACCCTGGAGCTCCTGTCTGCAGGCAGGGCAGAGGGAAAAAGTGCAGCAGAAGCAGAAAATGAGCTGTGGCCCAAGCCATAGTATGTGTTGGCAATGAAACCATGTTTTAGCTGTTTAACCCGAGCTACCTTTTTTTCTTCTTAAATATCAAAGGTTTATTTTAAAATAACTGTAATCAACAAAATCTAAGCCAAAGTACAGCTGTAATCACTCCTTGCACCATCTCTTGCAATTTTGGGGGGAATTAGATGAAACTCAACATAAAGAAAACAAGTCTTTTTTAAGAAAACAAGACTTGAGATGAACTTAACTAGATGAACTTAACTAAATGGCACACCAGTTCCATGTCATGCGGTGCACCTGGCAGTGGTGTTGTGCCAGGCCAGCTGCAAAAATGAACCGGCTTTGGAGCTTCAAATCTTGTTATGTAGTGCCATCTTGAGGTCTTGGGAAAGGAAAAGCAGCTTTTCTGAGTACAGATAGTTTTTATCTGGTTGTAGTTGGAGCAGTCCATTCTTCAGGGCGTATGATTGAGTGCATTCAGCTGGATTTGTGACCAGAAGACGGGGATGGACTCACCTGGCTGGAGCATCACTGGCTCTTTCCCTGCTCCCTGGTGGCACCAGCTCTTTGAAACTCCTTTCCCAGAAACATTTCACCTATCCAGCATTTAAAACCCCCAGCTGGCACTGCAGATGAGATTGAGGACCACAGCACATGGCTGCTCATCTTTGGCAAGGCGCAAACACATACTGGTCCTCTGCCCTGTGGTGCCAACTTTTGTCCCTCCTGAGAGGTGGCAAAGCAGGGAGCTGGTGCCATGTGTGCAAACCCCCACCTTGCCCCCAGCTACTCTAAACATAGTGGTTTGATAGCTTAGGTGCCTGGTGGCCACACCTCTGCCACCTCTAGCACCGGTGGGGGCAGTGGCTCAGGGCTGGGGTTTTCCATGGGGATATTGTGTCATGATGGAGCAGCAGTCACCCTGTGCCTGGCTTTGGGCTGCAAGGGTTGAGCCAGAGAGGGCAGGCAGCAGGATAGGAGTCACAGGCTGGAGTAAAAACAGGACAGCAGAGGAAAGTTTAGAGGAATAACCTGAAGGACCACATGGGAGGGCACAGTAGGGAGACCAGGAAGCATTGAGGGGCAGCATGCTCTGGCCATGGCACCTCACCTGCCGTACTGTGCCTGCAAAGGGATGAGGTGGTTGGGTCTTGGGGTGACACTGGGGGCTGAGAGAGAGGGTCTGGGCAGAGGCCCCAGCAGTGGGACACACAGGGAGGAGTGCTCATGGAGGGATACAGCCCTCCGGAGCTGGGGCTAGCAGGTCCCCCATGGCACCAATGTGTTTGCGGGGACATGCCTGGTCCTTGGATACCATCTCCCATGGCATACTCCTGGAAGAGCTGGCAGCCCATGATGTGGACAGGTGCACTCTTCACTGGGCTAAGAATTGGCTGGCTGGATGGACCCAGAGAGTGGTGGTGAATGGTGCTGCATCCAGTTGGGATCAGTCACCAGTGGTGTCCCCCAAGGATAGCATAGGGCCCAGTTCCATTCAATATCCTTATTGATGACCTGGGTAAGGGCTTGAGTCTACCATTAGCAAATTAGCAGACAACACCAAGCAGGGTGAGAGTGCTGATCTGCTGGAGTGCTGGAAGGCTATGCAGAGTAATCTGGGCAGGGTGGATCAATGGTGAGACAAGTGGCATGAGGTTCAACAAGACCAAGTGCCAGGTCCTGCACTTTGTGGAATAGTGTGGCCAGCAGGACTGGGGCAGTGATTGTCCCCTGTACTTGGCACTGATAAGGCCACTCATTGAATGCTATGTCCAGTTCTGGGCCCTTCTAGTCGGGACAGGCTTTGAGGTGCTGGAGTGTCCAGAGTAGGGAAGTGGAGCTGGTGAAGAGGCTGGAGCACAATTCCTATGAGCAGCGGCTGAGGGAGCTGGGGTCTAGCCTGGAGGAAAGGAGGCTCGGGGGGACCTTGTCGCTCTCAGCAACAGCCTGAAAGGAGGGTGTAGCCAGATGAGGCTCGGTTTCTTTCCCAAGCAACCAGCAGCAGGACAAGAGGACACAGTCTTAAGCTGAACCTGGGGAGGTTTAGATTGGACATGAGGGAGTAGTTCTTCACGGAGAGTGATTAGCTATTGCAATGGGCTGCCCAGGGAGGTGGTGCAGTCACCGTCCCTGGAGGCGTTTAAGGAACTTAAACATTCAGTGCTATGATCTAGCTGACATGGTGGTGGCTCAGTGACAGGTGAGACTCGATGATCTCTCAGGTCTTTTCCAACCCAAGCGATCCCGTGACTCTATGGGGAAGCAGAGGCCTCCGCCTCCTCTCGGCCGCTTCCGTGAGCGCTCGCGAGTTTCCGGCCGCCTCGGCCGCGCGCACGGCTGGGAGGGGGGAGCGGGGGGGGGGGGAGCGCGCGGTCCCCCTCCCCCCCCCCCCCCCCC
>VXAX01003481.1:1875278-1931050 GCA_013399835.1 Leptocoma aspasia | reverse complement strand
AGCGCGCTGTACGGATAAACAAACAGACTCCCGCCGTGATGGACACGAGTACGTGGGGTGCTCCCCGGCTCTGTAACGAGAAGCTTTTAATAAAATCTGTGCTCGGAAGCCGGGGCAGCGCTTGGTCTGGTGGTTCGCTGTTACTCCGTCTCCGGGAGGCCGCGCCGGGCAGCGGTGCCGGTCACCCAACACCGCGCTCCGGGCGGGACCCGCGGGCCCAGCCCGAGCCCGGCGCGCAGGTCACGTAACAGGGATACGGTTCCCTCTTGCCGCGCTGCTTCTCCCCTGGTAGTATTTTTAACCCAAAGTGAACCTGAGCCAGGCTGCGGCTGGTGAATCTCAGTTTGGGATTTGCTTTTGCCAGTTTTCCACAGACTTGGGTGTTGCACAGCGAACAGGATTTGACCTCTCTCCCAGCTTTAATAGCAAATGTCAGCTCAAATGCCTTTTTCCACCTTACACCAGCCTTGCCTTGCTGCAGCTGGGAGGCTTTTTTTCCTCTTTTCTTGCCTAGAATAGAAGACAGTGTTTTGACTTTGTTCTACTTTCAAATCCTGGATATCTGCAGTTTTGTGTTACAGTAGTAAGCAAAAACAACGTGTCAGGCTTAAAAAACTTTTTAAGCAAAGATTGTTACACCTCTTAAATGTATTCAAGGATAAAAAGTTTTAAATGGTCATATGATTTTTTTTTCATGAAACATTTTTAAAATTTTTGTTTCTTCCTCTTAAATATTGGAATGCCAGCTCACAATCTGCTTCTGGAATAACACCTGTCTTTTTTTTCCCCCTGGAGTTAGAAACATGTTTCCTATTTCTTAAATAAAAGACCAGAGGCTTCTTAGAAATATTGTGTATCTCTGTTTAGTCCCATTCTTACCACCACTAAACACTATTTTAGAATATAGGAGTTTTGAGACTTGACTTGCAACCTTTCTTCCTTGTATCAACAAATGTGGATTTATACAGTAAAATACGAAGTCACTGAAATAGGTTTTGTTCAAAATGGGTATTTGTGATTCACATGTATACTTCCTTGTTTGTGAATTTCTGTTTTCTGTCACTTCCACCTCTTCTTTTAAAATGAATGCCAAAGATGCTCTACATCACTTCACTGTATAATACCAACATGAGAAGAGGGTTTCTAAACTTTTAAGTGATTAATATACATCTGAGAACTTCAGAAAGCAATGTAGCTGTTGATAGTGATTAAAGAGAGTGTAATTGTTGGTGTATTTCATTCATTCTTGCTTTGATGGAATACGCACTACATTGTAAATACAAAAATGGGACAGAAAATCCTTGCTTTTTTTTTTTTTGTAGTTTTAGAAAAACATTTTATTTTATGCTATTTCATAATAGAGTGGAAGACTCTCAGGTCCATGTTTTCAAACACAGATCTCTACATTTCCTTGCCAGCTTTGTTCCCTCACAGGTCAGAGAGAAAAGGGAGCAGGGGGGTGGTTGTGTACTTGCTAAGCATCACTTCCAGGTGACCTAAAATGAAATTGTTGCATGTAGTAAAGAAGAGTGTAATAATTTTTAATGTTTTCATTTAATTGAGAGAACACCAGTATTCAGATTGGTACTCTCAATATGGTGTTTGAACGATCTGCATCTAATTTTTTTTTTCTCATAGGTTTGGTGATAGGTGTCTCTACTACTCTGGGTAAAAAAGTAAGGAACCAGTCAAACAAACAAAAAATCCAACACAAAAAACACCCCAAAGGTCTAAAAGGGGGAGAGGGGTTTGCTGATACAGAACATTTAGAAACATCTAATTTAGACTGTCAGGTCATCAATCTGGCTGTTTCTTGGAAACCTGCACCAGCACAGCTATTGCTGTACAAAATCTGTAGATCTTACTCTGCAGAGCAGCTGTTCTGCTGCAGTAAGAAGCAGCCTCTTCTGGCCTAAGTGCAGCTACAGCTCTGTAGGTGCATGCTTTGATAGGAGACAAGGCCCCAACTCGGAATTTCTGTTGGCACCGTTTTGAAACAAATGGGATGTTCACACTTCACCTCTATTTTTGGATTTCTGGAAGCAAGTGGAGATCAGTTACTCATGCCACACTTCTCAAGGCTTTTGTGCAGTGAGAAGGCCATGTTAGCTTTCTGCCACTAATCTATTTAATGTTAGTTTCATGGGACGTGACAGCAATCCTCATCTACAGGAACAACCCTACCCAATTTGGTTTGAGCTCTCTGGTACCCTACCTGCATACAGCTGAAGTTCATGAGAAGGCAGTGATTTTATTTTTGTGTTGCCTCATCTTCAGTCTGTGAGGTCACATTTCGTAGTGATTATGAAAACCTGAGCAGCCTGCCATTAATGATCTATGTACATCTCCCAGCATGAAGGCATCGATACCTATTTTGTTCTTCAAAGCTTTTAGGTCACTTGATTGTACTGCAGTTAAAAAAGGTGAGTGAGAACAAATACAACACCTTCCAGCTTTCCATATTTCTAAAACAGCCTTGTCAGCTGCACAGGAGGTGAAAAATGTGCCAGGCTCTAGTTGGCCTTTCAGGTAAAGAAAGCACTCAAAAAGAGCCAAGGGTTCTCTGCTGCAGTTTTTGTCTGGCAGTGCTGGATTTATGGTATTAGGTGTCAAGTGGAAAGAATAGAAAACTCAGTGTTGAAGAGCCACTTACAGGAGAGAGGATAAAGAATTTGGAGGAAGCGTGTTCCTCTTTGGATGCATGTATATGATTTACCTAACATGACCATACACACAAGTTTAAAGCAGCACTGATACTTGTTAGTTACTTGCAGTGATTTTTGAGTAGAGTGCGGAGGGGTACAGGATATTATCCTAAGATAATAAGCATTCCTATTTGTGTCCTAAGAATATTATGAGAGTTGGTATTTTGTAAAAAAGAAGACCATTAGGTGAAAGATGGAAGAATTATTTCTGAAGATAGGAGAGTCCTGCCAATTGCTGTTCTGGATTTTGTTACTTTTCAGTTGTTCTCTGACAGGAGACTGCACTGGCTACTTGAGAGACAGTTGCAGGAAGCCTTACAGTGAACTGTTTTGTAGCTACCTTAGTGCAGGAAACTGAAATAAAAATCTCTATCCTTGATGCTTTCACACTTTTTGGAGGGGAGAGTTAAAGTGATTTGTAAAAATCTCTGATCTTCTAAGTGTTCAGTGTTAGCCTGTTTAGTCAGTCAAGCTATCAGGAAAACTCCTTTTCCCTGCGCTTGGCAGAACTAAAGCTGGGTTGTATTATCTTCTTTAGACAGAAACTTTTTCAGATGGATTTATAAACTTACAAAAGAGCAGGTAGCCTAAGAAATCCAGGAATTCCTGAAGCTTATCTACTGGCTGATGAACTGAAACCATAGTTCCTCATAGCATTTTTTGGTAATAATACTGGCCAAAGCATCGTCCGTGTCTTTTCCATTGCACTTGCACAAATGCTTGGGCTACTGCATGGGGAAATGGTCCAGCTGTTTGAGAGGTGTGGAGCCTGGTTCATTTTCACCTGGATCATTTTCCCTCCCCTGATTGCTGCATGGCTGCACAGTAGCTGTACCAGCACAATCAGGGGAAGGGATGGGGCTGGAATGAGCAGGGAGAGAAGGGCAGTTGAATCAGCTGTGCTGCTAAATGAGAAAGTGCAGCCTATGTAAAAATTTTTGAATTATCACTGTGTTTATAACTAAGCTGGGTGACATAGATCCTGCTGGGGTTCTTGCCACAGAACTGGATCATTTGGCTGAGTTCTTACATGTGTTATCTAGGAGCAAATGAACATGAGCAACAGCTGTTCCCAAACTTCAGTATCAAGTATTAAACTGATTTGTTGTGCTGCTTATTTACTTATTAGGTCTTAAACACCTTTTGTGTGTGTTTTTTTTTTTGCAAGTTCTCTGTGCACTTCCTTTACTTCCTTTTTTTTTATTCTTCACATTTTAAGTTCACCTGTTGCTGTTCATTGCAGCTCTTTGCTGCAATATATTAATCATCTCTTCAGAAACTGAAGAGATGACTTCAGAGAGAAGAGAAACTCTGCAACCTCCTGTGACATTTTGGGTCCAGTATTACATGCACTTTTCTTATAGGTGCTACCCTACATCTCTCATTGTCTATGCTGTTCCAGTGTCAATTGGAGTTCACTTTGCCTTGCACCTTTCTTGGGGCTTGAATGTCAAAATCTCTTCTCATCTGTAAAATCTCTTATCATCTTTTATACCCCATTAAATAATGGATGGGAAGCATTATTTTCTTGCCTTTTTTTTCTGATGACACAGCATCTGGCTGTGTGTAGCTGGCCTGGCCTCAAAATCCACTGGTGCCTGTCCATTGCTCCGAGTAGCATACAATATGAGCAGGATTTGTAAATTTACACTAGCAGTGTAGTACAGTAGTAGTGGATTGTAGTGAGCTTTCGTTCTCTTGGGAAAAAAAAAAAACCTAGGGCGTTACTGTAGGTGTAGGACCCCTGCCCTCTTTGTGAAACTCATCCAAATTTTCCTTTTGTGCTGATAGGAAAATTCTGGGAGATAAAAAAGCGAGGGAAGGTATGAGAAAGGGTACTGTGTACTGATGCCACAGTATAACCAGCAAAAGTAATCTGTTGCTGTGGTTTTGTCTGAGCTGATACAGCTTTATGTGGCTCTCAGGAGACAGTCTTGCTCTCTCCCTCCTGCTTCTAGTTGTGTGGTGTTGGACCATCCCTTTACATTGTCTATAGTGTTGATTGTATATAAACCATAATAACCCAGTTCAAATCGCTAACCCAGGAGAGACCTGTGCTTTTTCAGTAGATAATTTTCTCCTGCATGGGTGAGCTGAATTAGTTGGTGATTGGGATTTGTTTGTGCTGTTAGCACGAACACCAGTGCAGATTTGCAGTGACGGTAGGGGAAGGAAGGAACGAGAGAGACACAACTTTCTCCTTTCAGCAGCAGAGAGCTGTGTCAGTAGACTTATCTTGGAGAATAGCAGCATATCCATGACTTGGAGCAAAAGAAGGAAGAGTTGGATTCTGTCCATAGTGATCATAGCCACATGAGTTTGTCTTTGCGGCTAGGAAAGCCAAGAACACAGTAAGTCGAAAAATAAACAACAAGAACAAAAACCAAATGAGGAAAGTTTCCTTGTTTTAAAAGCCTTGTTTTAAAAGGCTTTCCTTGTTTTAAAAGGTGATACCTGTGTGATTGAACTAACTGCTCCTTATCAGAGGCAGATTTCAGTCTTCTCAAGAGGTGAGATCAGTGTACCTCTTAGGTACTTTTCATTATGAAAAGCCCAGTCAGCAGGGGAGAATTATGTGTAAGGTATCTTTAATGAAGCCCGAGTTGAATACAAAGCTCCAGAAGGGGTTCAGGTCCAGCACTTGGGTGCACATCCTGCCAGTTGGCCCAAGGCACCTGGGCAGGGAGCTCACTGTAGTGTCTCTGTTGCTACCAGCTGATAAATGCCTTGGCCTGTCTTCTGGATTGTGAAATAATTAATGGTGGCTGAAACTGCTGGCCTGGAAGTTGTAGTGTGAAGTTAAGGTGGCACGTGTAACCAGTGTGCATTACCCTGGACTGGGGAGAGGAAGAAGTATGTTACCTGCTGCAAATAGCTGCTTTATCAGCAGCGTGGCTGTTTGAAAAATACATCTCTGCCCAATACTCAGAAAGCTAGTGTTGGTTATATAAAAAATACTCCTCCTGTTTCCAGCCTCCCACTCTTAACCAGAGTCATCACAACAGTAATCAAATTACAGAATAGAGGTGTTTTTTTCAGCATCTTTGTTGGCTTCCCACAATCTTGTGACACCTATACCCATTATTTGATCTACTTTGCTTTCATTGACAGGCCTGGCTGCAGCAGGGTAGGCTTGGCTCCACCTCCTCTGTTCCTGCTTCTGTTCCTGTGCCAGTAGCACCAGTACAACTGCCTGTGAACTGGTCTAGGCTAGAAATTAGTTGTTTCCTTGTCTGTAGTGCAAATTAGTTGCCCAGTCCCATTTACTGGACAGCTTCACAGCAAGTGTAAAGGTGTAAATAAGAAAGAATTTAGAGGAAACCAGAGCCTGAGCTGGCAGAGATGCCAGCAGAAATGCTTGCAAAACTGTAGTTGCAGAAAGCAAAATGGAAATTTTCTTCTGTGTGCAACACATTGGTGTAAAACATGGATTCTGTTTCTTTCTCTTGTCCTTTCTGGTTCATCAGTGGCTCCCACTGCTTACTCCAGGTCATTGCAGACCTTCAGCATTACCAGCAAATCACACCCCTGTTCCATGGGGACAGTCATGTTGCTCACAGGTAATGGAGGTCTTAAACTCCAGTAAAGTATTTGAGAAACTTTATTCTTTCTTTGGAGATGATGCTTTTGCAGAGTAGATCTGCCTGGCATATGAGTGATCTTTCTCCTTTAAAAGGCTCTCCTGCGCGGGCCAGGCAGATTTTAAAAATACATGAAAAATAAACTAGAATCCACTTGCTTGATAATGTTAGTCAGAATTATTTTACTACAGTTTGATCACTGTTGCATTTCAGTTGGTTTTTAGGGAGAGGTTGGGTCATAGAATTAATTGTGGTGCATTAAGCGACATAGTCTCATGATGCTTCAAGACTAGTGCTAATTGACCAAGCAATGATGTTTTCAATAAAACCAGAGTAAAGCCAGAGCAATTTTAGGATTTAAAAGTATTTCCAAGTCTAAGCTGTGGTTTAAGACCTAGACCTTTTGGTTTTAATATTGCAATTAAATCTGTGAATAGGATGCATTCGGAAATTTGACGAGGGCAAGGTTTGTAAGGAAGTGCTGTTTTTCTTGTGCATACTTGGGCATACTCTACTCTAGCACTCCAACCTCAGAAAGAATTCAAAGGTTTTCATTTCCTGGAGGGCATTGAAGCAAAAAATATTCTATACTGCCTGTTAAAAATGAAACAAAACTATTTAATAAAACAAACTATGTTGCTTTTAAAGGTACAGGGTTGTTTGTTTTTTTTTTTTTCAGGTATTTGACTTGATATTTGGTAATTGTCAGCTTTGTATGAATAACTCAGTTTTACTTCCAGGTGACCAATTCTAAAGATACTTATTAATAAACCAGTTAAACCATTGGTCTGAAACATCCATTTTGTTGTGTTTTCTTTCTGAACTCCTTAGAAGTGTTTTGGTTTATTTAAACAAGACTTTCCAATATTTACCAAGTTATATAACTTCATGCTTTTATACTATGGGTTGAACTCCAGAAATACCACATACGTTCCAAGCATCAATCAGAATGAGTACTGTTTGTTTAAATAGTTCATGTCTGTCAAACTTGCAGCATAAATATCTCAAGTGACATTTTTAATGAATTGATTATTTGGCCACTGACATTCAGAACTGGGTTAGAAACAGTAGCCATGGAGCTGTCCCTTCTCACCAACAGAAAAAAATCTCAGCAGACACAAATTCTACCTAAAACTCTCATGTCAAGTTTAACTGTGCAGCTTTTAAATACCTGAAACTCCATGCTTGCCCTTAGTTCCCCAACTGATTTGGTAGTTCTCTGCAACAGAAGAATGATGTGAAAGCAAGTGTGATATGTGTCAGTTTGGGATTCCAGTATCTGACCCTTTTCAGTGTACAATATTTTGCTGAGGTGACCTACATTATTTAAGCCTCAGGATTATTATTATTATTATTATTAGTAGTAGTAGTAGTAGTAGTAGTATTGCAAATGGATTATAAAATTCAGGTCTCTAAATTAACATTTGAGACCATACAAAGAACTTTAAATACTGACAGTTGCTCTCCATTATAGGATAGAAGAGGAAACATTTACTTTACTCATGGGAAAGTCCCCTGAATATCTGGGACTTCCCAGAAGATTTGAGTTTCAGAATGTAAATTTACATTTATGTTACTTTAGAATGTCATATTTAATCAGTGTAATGTCTAAGAGCCTTCGGTCCAGTCTTACAGTAATTTATTCTGATAAATTACATGTGTCTATTAATATTTTCACACTGTAAAATTAACAGAGACTCTGAAAACATTTCTTTGGAATAGAAAAATTTCAGGTAATAATAAACATGTTTATGTGGTTCTCTGGCTTTATTATGTTATTCCATTAAATCATACTGGGTATGTAATTTAAATTAATACAATTGAGGAAACACCTATATGGATGTGATTCCTTTTTCTCTTACAGGTCTGAGATTACTACATGTTGGATTTTTGGTCTTGGAGCACTCAGGTTGACGACTGGTGTAGGCCTGTGTAATGCTCTGGTTTTTATTTGTATCTTTCTATAAGTTGTTCCTGATCTGCTCCAAGCACCAAAAGAGAGCTGGGTGAGCTGTATAGTTTAAAATAGCTTTAGCTTTGCTCACATAAGCATTTGTCACAGACCCAGTGACTGAGCCTGTGGATTTCCCTAGCACACCTATAGAGTGCAGCCTGTGCAGGAGGCAGTCATATATTAAATACCCTTGTCCTAACAACATCTTGATTATTCTTCACTTTAGGAGAGTGACTGCTGAGCAGTCAGTCATCACTCCTGTAGTGGTTTGCTGAGAACAAGTTTCTGTAGTTCCCTCACCTCAGAGATAACCTTTTATTTAATAAAAATGGGTAGAGGCTCTCCCTATAAAGTTTCAGGCTGCCCCAGGCTTGGAATTGCAACAGTTCTTCCAGCTGATGCCTCAGACCTGGAATGTTTAAAGGTTGCTTGACAAGTGGACAGAGATCCTTACAACACGTCTAAAGGTTGTCAAAATATGTCATGCAGCATTCAGGTGGTTCTTACTCTGCCAGAATGAACAATGGGGCAGTAAAAGACCATAAAACATAGAAATGCATATGGAGGAGAACAAATAAAATATTCATCTGAATTACTCTGGAAGGTCGGGCAGAAATCTCAAGTTCTGACATCTCTACCCAGTGGAAAAAAGGAGCACATGCACCTTCTTTTAGATGGATCTTAGCCTTGCTAACTTGGCATCATTTTCTGCCCTGAATACTCCTTAATTATTGTAGTGACAGTCCTCTTTTCTTCCTGTCACTGGGCAAGGATACAGTCTCTGACCACTTGCAGAATTAGCTCTCCTTTCTGTCACTCTGGGCTTAGCTCTTCTGCTGAAACACCTTCACATGCCAGTGTTTGATGTGAAAGGAAGTGCCTCAAAACGTTCTGCTGGTTGACCAGTACAGCAGGGCAAATTATTTATTTGGCATATCTGGGTGGTGGGAGAGAGCTGTTTCTGAATTGCTCACTGGCAGCCAGGTACAACCTGCCTGCTTACGAGGGTTCCTAGACCTGCTTCAGTGGCGCTGAGCCCAGGCTGTCAGCCCCTGCTAAGAGCAGGGTGTACCAGCTCGGGCACAGGGCCTCCTTAGCAGAAAAGGTGTTACTTTATTGTATTCATCTCTGTACTCCTGTTGCCTGGGATCAGGCTGCATTAATAGGCTCTTAGATGGGTGCTGTTTCCATCCAGAAAGCTTTCACTGGGCTGAGCAGAACTCCCTCACATGTCACAGTACCTCTTTTTAACATTGCCATCAGACTGATGTGCTGTCACAGTTCAATACTGGAGTGAGAAGGGCAAATATGAGAAGTGGCTGGCTTCAGGTAGCTGCCCTCATTTGGACTGAGGTCAGCTTCAAATCCTATGGAATCATGGATCCCTCACTTCTCTACCCACAGCTGTTTCAGTCCAAGGTAAAATGAGAATTTGACTATGGCCAGAAATTAAAGCTTACCACAAGTGGCTGTGCTGATTATTGACTTGCTGGGCCTGTACCAATTATAAAGAGCCTGTTCCTGGAGTTGTGGTGTATTCAGCAAGAGCATTAGCTCCCCAACAGCATGATAAATCATTTGGTGCCTATATTTTATATTGCATTAAAGATGGCTGCCTACAAATAATACCGTTCAGATACAGTGTTGTGATGGATTTTAATAAGTAACCAGCAGCTACATGTGGTGAGGTGAGCTGCAGTACTTTCAGCAGTAACAGAGAGAAAAGAGGCATGTATTTTGGCAATTCCATGTGGTTTCATTTTTGAGAAAGGAGAGCTTTTACAGTTGGTAAGAATTGCAAGAAATCTACATAGATTGAAAATTAGGTAAGTTTTATGTTCTAAAAATAATGTCAGAGAACAGATGGTAAGCTGGTAAAGTGCAGTCAGTTAGTAAGTAACTGAAATGCATAAATATGATATTGGCAATGAATGTGTTAAGAACAACAAAATGGGTAGAGTTCTCAGAAGTCTCTGCAAATAGATTGAATATGTTGACCAGAACATTCTTAAAAATGTCTTGCTTCTCTAAAATTCAGTTTGCAGATATCTTCTGGTGGGTTTTGGGTTTTTTACTGCACTAATAAAGGTGTTTATAAGTAGTTATCTCAATTCTGTTCTGCATGTTGAGGACCACAGACTTAAAGCATGTGAATTAGTCTTTTAATACCCTAAGTGCCTTCAATAGGAGCACAGAGCATTTATAAATACAATATTTATGGACTGTGTGTGTTTTCAATAATAATAATAGTTACCTAATGACTTGGTAACCTTCCTGGGATTTGTTTAGACATTTTGTTTTGTCTAAGTGAAGTCTGGCAGTATTTTGGGGGCATTTCAGAAAGGGGAAGGAATAAGGCAGTGGAGAGTCATTTGTTTGTTTTTCCCTGTTAATGCTTTAGGAAATGCTTGCTCTGGTGTCTCCCCTTAGGTGCTTCTACTGGGCTCTGCTCATGTATTCACATAAGACCTATCCCAGCTATTAGATAAGGTTAGTAAACAGAGGTGGAGGGTATACTTATTTATCATTTATATTGAACAAAAAAAGGCAGTATAGGTTAAACTTGAATTAAATTATGTGTGTGTACCAAATACTTGCTGGATGCTTTTGTATTTGTTCGTGTAATATGTGATAGAAGAAACTAATTGCAGTTAATAGCTGTCAGAGCCTTTTTTCCTTTTAAAAAGCTTGAAGGCAGAAACACTACATACTAGTACAATGCCAGGAGTATGGAGTCAAATCAGGAGAATACAGCAGTGAAGAGTGTTTAAGCAACTTTCACTCATACACCTTACCTGTGCCTACTGATTCACCATCTGTCTGGTAAATGTCAGCTTGCTTGAGCTGTGCTAACAGAGAACAAAATCTAGAGGAGATGCTGGTTCAGGTGCTCACCACTGTAGCTGTGAGATTACATTTTTGGCCCTCTGCCCTTGTTTTAAAATCTGCCACCTGCATTTTCTTTAGTAAAATGGAGGTTGAGTATACAACGCAAATAATTTCCAATACTTTCATCACTCATGTATCTAAATCTGGTAAGTGTGAGAAATTTTCACTGACTTTGGAAGTGTAACAAAGTTTTGTTGAAAAGGTCCTGAGCCAGAAAAGTTTGTTAATTGTATTTAAGGGTCCTGGTTGCATTTCTTCTGTGTCCTGTATTAAATACTACCTTGTTCACATCTCTTGCAGTGGCTGTTACAGGCTGTATTCAGTTAGCAGAGAGTTTTTAGACACTGCTCTGAGTATCACATTAATGGAGACAGAGGGTGGGACTACAGATATTACATTCTGTTGATGTAATGATTCTGCTTCGTGCAAGATATTTTTACAGTGAGATTAAATTTTTCTTGTATGTTCAAGATGAAATACTTTAATTTCAGTGACAAGAAAAAATTTTCCAGCTTTTTATTCTTCAGTTTGCCTGGCAGATTGAGTTATTGCAGATTATTTTCAGAACACAATCTGAAGACTCTTCTTCATTTTTGGCATTTTTAGTGGCATTGGTTGTTGCAGCCATTCTTTTATTTCCACTTCCACTTGGTTTTCCTGGCCTTTGGGCTTCCCTGACCCAGAAGCTGATGTGATCATCAAATGGCTTTGTGGAGAACCCATTCTGTGGAGTGGTAAAAGGTAGATTTCAGATGAAGCAGCAAACGTAGGTTGTGTTCACAGTGTGATGCACAGACTGGTCACCCAAGGGAGAGAACACAGGGAGCAAACACCCAGGAGCAGTGGCAGCACCAGCTTGGGATGACAAAGAAGCTGTGGTATAAATTGCAATTCTTGTGCCAATCCACTATAGTCATTAGTGACAAAGAGAGATAATTATGGGCCCATCTTGTCCTGTTAAGCATTTATTACTGGTTATTTGAAGTCCCATGTGTTAGCTGTAAATAAAATTATTTTTCTCTGAACATTTTCAGTCTGGCAGCCGCTGAATGGAGTTCATAAAGTGGCTGTTGAGCTGTGGCTAAAAGGGCTGCCACTCTGCAAGGTGACAGAGGAAATGTTTACAGATTGCAGGTCAGTGTTCTCAGTGCTTGTGCTGGAACCATGAAAACAATTGTGTCCTAGAGCGGTGTTTGATGGTCTGGTCAGTGCTTTCATGGTGGATCTGTGGCTTTATAAAGCCAAATGCATTAAATATGGAATGAGTCAAATTCCTGAGCTTTGGATGCTGGAGCTGTGCTTGCTTCCTGAACAATTGTACTGGCACACCTGCTGTGAATACAGGGCTTGAGAAACAAGTGTTGTCTCAATTTCCCTTCCCTCAGCTGCTCTGGTCCCTCACTGCCATGAGCAGCTGGGTGGCTGGATATTGCCCTGGATCAGGAGCCTCATGTGGCAGTAGAGTGACCTCTGAAGGTGTTGGGTGAGCAAATGACTGCGTGTGGTACTAGTCAGGCTCAGAATGGGCACAAGTCTGTTGGATCTCTGCTCTGCACTGTTCCTGGAGACTGTTGTTTTTCTTCAAAATCTGTGTGTATACTTTAATAAAATAAATCTAGAAGTCAGAGGAGGATTTCTCACTGTGTGTCACTTGGTGAAGC
This sequence comes from Leptocoma aspasia, assembly GCA_013399835.1. Taxonomy (NCBI): domain Eukaryota; kingdom Metazoa; phylum Chordata; class Aves; order Passeriformes; family Nectariniidae; genus Leptocoma; species Leptocoma aspasia. The sequence continues at coordinate 1,918,260 of VXAX01003481.1, read as the reverse complement.
TGTGCTTGCTGGGGAGCAGGTGTGACAGTACCTCCGAGGCGTAAAGGGAACCGTGTTTCCTGGAGGGGCAGTAATGTCATATGGGCAGTAACTGTCAGTGGAAGCTTGAACTGCTGACAGTGAATTGCCACCACAATGCTAATAAAGAGAGAAAAGAAAGGCTTGCAGCGAGAGGTGCCGTGTTTTACTGTGCCAACTGTCCAGCTGAAAAGCATAGAAAGCTTTGGGGTATTAAGGACTTTTGCTTATGAAAGTGGATGGGAAGTTTTATCTGTTCTAACAGCCACAGTGTGGTTTGATTCTTGGATTTCATGGTGTTTGGGAAAGGATCTCCACCTTTCTTTTCTCCAGCCTGCCTTGGGAGACAAAAAGCAGCCTGTCTGCAGAACAGGAAAGCTCCGTGGCTTGTGTGAGCAAGGGGAAACCAAGGAGCAGAGCCCAGTCTTTAGGAGATGTGCTAAAATTCATGGAGGTACATGAGACAGGAGATAGAAAAAGATGTAGGGAAGCAAAATAGAGCAGGCAGACCACAGACATACCAAGGGGAGGATACGAAAGAAGATGAAGATGAGAGCTGTTGGAAGACAATTATAATTTATCCTCACCCTAGACAGGTGGGAGGAGAGGTAACTTAACAGCTCACACTCTGAATACACTGCATTGATGCTCACTAATTAACAGGGATTACAGGAGTTAGCATTACCTGTAGCGACTTGTTCAGCATCCTGTCTTCAAGACAGTGAAGATCAGTAGGTACCTCAAAAAACTACTGGAACCTGCAAAAATTACATGGGATATAATCTTCCACCAATAAAAGCATTTATTTGAATTTTTAAAGATTAGAAATCAGTTTAAATCCCGACTCATTAGGTTTTTGTCTTCCTTTTGGTTCAGCACGTTTTTTCGCATGAAAAAACTGTACTAATTCAACATGTTCTTGGATATTCTTTTTACCCAAATGCCTGTCTAACCCATGTTTAAATCCTAATAAATTTCTTACATCAGTAGCATCATTGTTCCATTTATGCAGTACATGAAGTATCAATTTTCATAACTTTTAATAGATTTTTTGATTTTTCATTTATATACTTTTAAATTTGACATCTTTAAGCTTTGCTGGTTTTATAATCAGAGTGCATTTTTCAAATTTACTTACCCTGTTAATAATTTAAATATATTTTCTAGATGATTTTGAAGCATTTTTCTCCTTTCTGCGATAAATAATAAAAATCTGTCTGGTCTCTTCATAAAACAGGTTTTCATTGCCCTAAATGCTTGCTTTCTCTGAATACCCAAATTCCACAGAATGCATTTTTAATACAGGCTCGCAGTCTCTGCGCTGTAATCCAGGTGATGTATAGAGTCCAGCTACACAAATATAGTAGTTAAATATTACCCTGTTTCTTATTATTGTTGCAGTTTAACTCTCTAGCTTTTCTTGTCATAGGAGAGATCTGAAGTGATCTCTCTGCAGAAGTCCTTAGCTAAATGCCCCTTCCAGGTTTATGTAACTAAGGAGACAGGTTTATTTGGATTTTTCTGCAGTGTGTATAGTTCAGTTGCATTCTGCAACTGTTTGTTTTTAGTAGCATCTGTCTTTTGTGGTCATGGTGTAAATTCAGCTAGGACAGTTAGTTACCCTCTGCTGAGCTCCGTTCTCCCAGTCTTGATTTAGCTAAAATAAATACCCATCTTCAGCTGAATATTTCACTGTTTGGCTCTTCACTTCCAGAGTTTGAGATCATTAGTAAGTTAGTAGTAGTAAAAATCATTAGTAAATATAATACTGCTGCCACTTTTGAACTAATGAAGAAAGCGCTGTACTACAAAAGTCATGAGTTAAGCCATCTCTAACCAGGTAGTTTCATCAGCTTTCTGGTGTTCAGAGTTCATACCCAGGATGTTTTAGGCAAGCAGTTTCTGTTTTTCCAACTCTGGTTGTTAATAGCTATTGTTTTCAGTTAGTTTCATTTAGAATACTTGGTTCAATACTGCAGTTACTAATCTTTTCTCAAAGTATGTGCATGTGGGTGTCCTCTCCTGACACGTTGGAAAGTAGCCTGGAAGCAAGGAAAAATGAGTGTGCTCCCTTGGCTCTCATATGCTGTCCATGCCCTCAAGACTTGTTCCCCACTAGGACACTTTTCAGATCCCTGGCTTCATTTGAGAAGTCCTGGTGTGGTGGCTGCCAGGGAAATCAGTGCCAGGGAGCAGGGTGGGCCACTGTGACCAGGGCAGGAGGAAATAAAGGAAGTGGTGGCACCCACAAGAACAGAAAGATGCTGGGATACACGTCAGCAAAGCTTGTCTAGACCAGGGGTATGAAAGTTTAGAAAGGAGATGTACAGATTGGCATTCATTTATATGTGTTGGGAGGTTAAGGTTTCAAACCAAGCGTATTTTCATCTGTTACACTGAGAATTGCAATTAATTTCAGCTGTCATGGCCTTACCCATACACGCAGCTTAGTAAGTGTTTATGTTCTGTGTGCATGGTCCTGTACATCTTGGCAATCTTGATCATACCCAAATGTTAAACAATGTAGTGCCCAGTGTTTCTGGAATATGATGCCTTGATGCTCAAAAGTCTGATTCCTCTTTTTTCTCCTGAATTACTGTAAAAGGTAGTAGCGAAGCTGTTAGAATGCAAATACTGTCATGTATAAGTGCAAGCTAAATTGAACCAGAGTCCTTAGAACCTCTAAATAACATGAGACTGAGAGCTTGTCAAAAAACTGCAGGTCATTGGAAACTCACTTAAACTGCATGTGTCAATATGTAAATCTTGCAGGCAGCTTCCTGCATTGCTTGGTTCTTACATTATGAAATGAGGAAGTTCCTTTTAGGTGTTTGCAATTCATGTTAAGAATTTGATTTCTGAAATGTTGGTGTTGTAGAAGAGGGAGTATCTCAAACAGTTAATCCTTTTGCTGATTACAGATGCAAAAGATGATGAAAGCGTGGAAGCCAAGCTTGTAAAGACAGAGGACTTTTGCTGAATAGTGTATGAGAGGATTGGAAATTCTTCCTAGGAAAACATTGCATTTATCAGCAGGAATTTGGCAACACACTTACCTTTGTGAACATTGCTAAATACCTGATACTTGCACATTTCATCCATTTCTAATCCCAGTTGACTCCATGCTGGAGTCACGATTTCTATCAGCAAACAAAAGCATTATTAGTTTTGCAATATACTTGGATTTGTAGCTGGGAAGTTGTCTTTGAAAGTTCTTTGGAGAGACTTGGCTGGGAGATGTTGCTGATGTAAAAGATCTGCTTCTGAAATGGTTCCAATGAGGTAGTCTTTTGGCTGGAGTCACCATGATGCATGCATAGAATTGGGAAAAAGTTGGACAAATAGTAAAATGGTAATGCAAATGGTAAAAATCAAAGGGAAACCTATGGTAGTCTGGTTTGTAGTTTCCAAAATACAGAATACTCAAAAATGGGCATATAACATGGAGGACTAAATGTTAAAATGTGACTTGTGTGTTAAAAGTTGGGATAGAAAACCACATAAACTGTTGTAATTAAGTCTTTAAAAGCTGCTTGGTAACATATATTGCAAATACTAATAGTGCATGGGTTTTCTTGTGTGCTTTTTGAAATAAGAAATGCAATATGAGAAGGACTTGGTTTGTGGCACAGAAATCTTGGCTAGAGAGAGAAACATAACAAAATTCCACTGCTTAGAATAATTTAATTTGCTTTTTAAAAAAACTGTTTTCTTTTATTGTTAATTTTCAAGGGAAATCAGGTTTAATTCTTTTCCTTCTTTACTGATGTTAGAACTAAATATTCAATACTTTACATTTCAGTGTTGACACACACAGCAGCTCATTTGAATGGTCACTTTCAATAGTAAATATCCAAATTTTGGTTTATATACACCGACTTGGTTTCTTTCGATGTAGGATGCAGTTACTACTCTGAAAAGCTGTTCTATTTTTCTTCATTATCAATTGCTTACTGTAAAACATTTCGTATTTGGGGTTGAAGTGTGACTCTGCTGTTTTAGGCAGTATAAAAGGTATTCTCTTTCTTGTAACACTGAGATATAGTTTGCATTGAAATAGAAGTTTCCCTGACTTTTTGTTTAAAATGAAATGTCTGGAGGGTGGACACGGTACCACCGCCTGTATTGATGCTTCTAAGTCTTTTCCTTAGAAGCAGGGAAGGGAAAGAGAGAGGCATTTCTGCTTCTTTCCACCTTTCTTCTGCTCTGAGCATCCTCTGCCTCCAGGCCCCTTCCCAAAGCAGAAATGCTCTAGTTGTTGTTTTGGACCAGCTCTGAAGAGGGGTGTGCTGCCCTAGGGTAGCCAGAGGCCAGAACAGATTGGGCAGCGCAGGGTGGTACACAGAATAAGTGTTGTGGCTATGGAGGTAATACCCATTCTTAATATTTGGTATTTGGAGTTCTGTATAATACAGTAGCATTGCTATATAGTTTCCTTGTATTTCAAAGTTCTTTTTTATATCAAATATTTTCATATCAGTACTTAAAGAAGAAAAGTGATTTTGTCAGATCAGTGCAGAATTTAACAGGCATTGCACTCTGCCTACGTGCATGGGTTTGGAAGTTATGCAACCTCTTTTTATAGAGTTGTGTGTTCTGGTGATCTAGGTTTGCTCAGTTCGTGTTTAGAAATATCAGTGTATTAGGAGCTGTATATGATAAAAAACTTTGGTCATGGCAAACTAATGTGTACCTCTAGATATGAAAACATTTTGTGGTAAGGTTCAAGTAGAAATGGCTTCCATCATTTTGTATACTGGCTTTAAAATTACTGGGTGGAAGAGGCTAAGTTGCTGTGACATAGAGCCATACACAGTGGGGTGATGGAAAGAACTTGCATGGAGATGTTGCATATTTAGTTGAGGCAAAGACGACTGAGAATGGAGTGCCCAGCACAGAAACAATTGCTATTGGATATCTGCAGACTGCAGCTGGGGGGAGAGGGAGGGCTGTAACAGGGCATATTGTCACCTTGGCACTGGGAGAGTGCCCTTCCTGACATGCTGACAGGTCTTTATTCCAAATTGCAGAGGTGCTAGGTCATCAGAGTGCAGTTGCTCAGTTTTTTTAGGATGAGCAAAATGCATTTTTTTCCTGTTCTCATTGTTGGTGGAGACTGGACTTGTTTTTCAGAAACATTATGCGCAGAAAAGTCTACCTGAGGCAAACACCTGGCATGAAAAGAATTTGCCTGAATACTAGTAATTTGGCAACTTTTAATAAGCAAATTAAAACAGTATGTAGTAACGGGAATTCAGCTGCAGTGATTACTGCCAGATTCACCAGGACTTGCTTACCAACCCAGACTTACAACAAATATTGTGATTGTAGGTAACTAAATGACCATGGAATCTGGAGCAGAGAACCAGCAGAGTGGAGATGCAGCCGGTACAGAGGCAGAAACCCAACAGATGACAGTACAGGCACAACCACAGATTGCAACGTTAGCCCAGGTATAAAAATCATATGGTGTAATAGTTTCGCTTATGGTTAATATTTTTAAGAGGGAGAATGTCTGCTCATGGGCCTGAGAGAAGATTCTATTGATACCATTCTGAAACACATGTGATATGTATTTCTTTTAATATTTGTCTTCACATTTTTAAAGCAGTAGAGTAGTAGGTTGTGTTAGTTCTGAAGAACTGTATGTGTGTAAATTGTGTAATGTTAACACAGTAATGAATAAAAATATTTCTAGCATTCTTTACTACAGTGATACCACTGAAAGGTATTAATTTCAATACGTGTAATCTACTGTCTTTTTTATATTGACTGGATTGTCTTACTATTATGTTTTCTGTTAAAAACTTGTCTGTAGTAGTCAGTTTAATTCTGAAGAAAATAAACGGAATATGTAGATAAATAATGCAGCAAATAAAACATTTTATCAGATGGGATTAATATTATGAGCATTGTAATGAAGTAGAACAATCTGGCACTTGACAGCTTGTGTTATCCTGTTGTCTCCAGAGTTTTACAGAATTGTTGGCGAGTTAGAGAGATAGAAGTAGATAATTTGTTGTCCCCAAATTATTTTGGAGAGACAAGAAACACAATCCCAGCTACATCTCTGATTTTGGAACTGGGTTTCATTTTCGAATACACTGATGCTTGGCAGAAGCAACCCCATTGTATAAATGACGACAGAATATGTTTGGATCTCTTCAGTAACCATTTAATTTGAAAACTAATTGTAGTCTGCAAAGAACAAACAGGTGTTTTTGATCTCATAATTTATGGAATTGAGTGTCTTTTAAGTGGCATAAGTGTTAGATCACTTAGTTTGTATAAATGATTAGTGTCTTTTTAAAGTCAGTGCACCTTTTGGTAGTCCAGAGACTTCCAAACATGTCCTGCCCTCTGTAGTCCGTACATTTCCATTCAAGTGATAGTGTAGGGATTGGAGCTGTTTAAATGCACAGGGTGATTTTGTTGGGTGAAGCTGTAGTGTGAATTTACAAGCCACCAGCTGCCCTGTAGCAGCTTGCCTCTTTGGGCAGTTTTCTCGCTGTCTAACTTAGGCACAGGATGTAGGTGGTGTGAATAACACTTCAATGTGAACTGAGTGGAAGTAGTTTATTTCTCTTGCAAAACCAGTTAACTGCTGCTCACTTGATGTGCTTTAAGGTTTAGTCCAGAGAATCAAGAATGTTTTACGTTTATGTGCTAACACACTAACCTCCAGGGAGCTGAACTTACAAGTATGTAGTGGGTAGAATGCACTTTACTCAGACATAATTACCCCAGTACTTGAATGAGACTTTTTTCCAAGTAAGAAAACACTATACAAGTATGGTTAAAATCCACGTGAACCACCATGTTGTCATTCAGTATATTATTTGCACCTTGGTTTTTCCCCAGCCTGTACAGAGTTTGTGGAGGTGATAAAACAGTCTAAACATAATTCCTTGTGTTGTTCACATCAGTGTTATGTTACTATGATATTTTTAATAAGTGAAGTGGCAGTGTTTGGCATTAGGGAGTGCCCTCAGAGGCCTAGCCAAATCTAAATAACTAATTATATCAATTCAATTCTTCCATTATCCCTTGTAAGGTCACCCCTCATGCAAGCTTAGTTTAATTGCTGCATTTTTAGTGAGCTCAGGGTAGTTTTCAGAGTCAAAAGGAAACTTGTCCCAGTTCCACAAGGTATGAGTCAGAGACATGTGCAGAAGTTACATTCTGCTGTGGGCTTAATCCAACCACAGTGGCCTCCAGTTGATCAGCTTTGCTGTCATTGCCAAGGACTGTTTAGTCAGACATGCATTATTAAGAAAGGTCACTTGGTAAAGGAATATAATTTGTCAGAGGAAAGTGCTCTCATGTTAATCTCGGCCCAGTTTCTCTCAGATGTGAGTTAAGTAGCACCATGTAATGCTGCATCTGCTTTCCTGAAAAAGGAAGGTAAAAGCAAATGCAAATTGGTGGATTAGGGAGAGACAGCTGTGGAGGAGAGAGGTCTACATGTAATTCCTTTTAATTGTGTTGTTAAGCAAGATTTCAGTGTAAGTGGTGGATGTTTATGAAAATTCAGAGATCAGCTATTGCAGCTTTTTGAGAACCACGTGTTCACAGGGACAGCAGAGGATTTCCTTCTGCATCCAGTACGCAGCAGCCCTTTGAGATTAGGTAGGACAGCAGTGCAGCCCTTTCTTGTACTGCAGCTATGTGGATCGAATTTTTTTAAAGTGCTCTTGAACCCTGGAGGATTATTAGGTTTTCCAAACTTGGGTGACTAAAAGAAAGCTGGCGAGTGACCCATGACCTGGCTGAGGTCTGGCAGAGCAGCTCACGCTTGCCTGCAGTCCTTCCCTGGGGGCCATGACGTGTGGGAGGGACACTCATTGAGGGCAGGGTGTGCTGGCATCTGCAGCCTTTCAGGAGCCCCCAGCCCCAAACACAGGCATCAGCACACAGCTGGGAGTTCTGGCTGTGCACTGGGCATTGGCCCAGCCATGAAGCAGCCTTGGTACATGGCACTTCAGCTACCCAGAGTAGTTCCTGTGGCCTGCCAGGAGCTGTAGCCCCAGTGGTGTGTGGCTACCGCTGTCCCCAGAGCCCGAGCCAGCCATAATGTGCCATGCTGAGGTCATCAGTATGTCCCTGTTGCCATAGCTGCCATGCCTGCAGGTCTGTGCTGGAGAAACAGTTGTGTTTAAAACATGGACAATTTTTCTTCATAGAAATAACTCTTGAAACTAGAATTTGTGTTGACCTGTTACACAATAATCATGGTGACTGCCTACAGAATACTTACTTCCACTGCAAACTCATGGGGTTTTTCTTTCTGAACACCTGGTCAGTTTTCTTCATTTATGTGCACTTTGCCAGCTACTCATATGGCTTAATCTGTAGGGGGTAAAAGGTATGATTCCCTAAAAATGTTAAGTTCTTACATCTGGCAAACTCTGCATTTTCCTGAGGGAAAACGAAAATAGCTCCACTCCCATATGTTTCTGCCTCTGACTCAGCAGTGTCTGTAGGAGTACACCCAAGTCTAAGCAGTATCCAAGTGAAGTGAAAGGTAATGATGTGTTTGTATCAGGTTGCCTCAAAATAGAGGCAGTTGTGTTTTTCTTTTTCTTGTCAGTGATTTTACAAATTGTGTTTGAGCCTGCAGGAAGTCTGCATTAGATTATTTTGTGAAGTAGGTCAGGTGTTGGGCTCAGGCAGTTCAGGGGGTTTATATTACGGCTGAAACATCTGGGTCATCTGACTGGGGTCTAGAAGAGACATAGTTCTTTCACCAGAACAAATACTGAACTAAGGAGATTTTGCAATAACCTAATTTATGCTCACTGTCTCTTCTTTGCAGGTATCTATGCCAGCAGCTCATGCAACATCTTCTGCACCCACGGTGACCTTAGTTCAGCTGCCCAATGGGCAGACGGTTCAAGTGCATGGAGTAATTCAGGCTGCCCAGCCATCAGTTATTCAGTCTCCACAGGTCCAGACAGTTCAGGTACTGACTGAAGACATTCCTAATATGTGAATTGGGCCTTTGAAATAGGCCTGTCATTGCACTTATTTAATGTATTTGTGTCCTGGATTGTGTTTTTGCAAATCTGTACAGTGTTTGCTACTCTGACTTTTTTTCTCTTCTGGCTTAGCCACTTTTCATTTTCAAACATTGCTGAGTTTCATTTCCCTCTAGAATTTGTTTGGTGAGTTTAACAGCTTTATGGTTTTTCTTACAGTATTACTTTTTCTCTCTACTGTATTTCCATACATTTTTATTGAGTAAGAGTTTATACTATTCCGAAGTGAATGAAAGCGTGATTTTTTTTTAATAATGTAATTTTTAATAATTAATGAGGCCAGTATTCTAGAATGAGAGTCTTTGCTCCATAAGAAATATTTGCATTGGTTTGCACAAAAAGTCTCTGTATGTTACTGGTTCTTAAAATAAACCTATCAGTCCTTACATAGAAATGATTTTAAAATGTGCTGTTTGAGTGTTATGTGCCTTGTAAAGCCTTAGCATTTTCTCTTCGGTAAAGCAAGACAGGTAATGCAGTATGGTGAGGTAGCCTGAAGATAGGAGATAAGTAGCCTGAAATCTTTAAAACCTCTAACTTGCTTTTTATCCACTTGAAGTTCGGTGTTACTGAATGCAGAAATTTTTTGGTGTACAGCAGCTACACAGGACAAGGACTGTACATTAGTCATTTGCTGTTAGAACAATTAGCTCAAAAATGTTTAATTTCAAAAATGTTTAATTTCAAAAAGTAAGTATTGTGACTTTTTGATACAGATATTCAAATGCATATTATTTTAAAAAATAAGGTATGCATAATTTAAAATTAGGCCGTTCTGATAATAGTCTTTATTTTTTTCCTTCTCAGCTTCAGTGCTGAGTTTGTGGCAGGCTCTATCATCCTTAGCCACTGCAGTCAAAAGTTTAGAGTTTTAATCTATCAGAGGTGAGCAGTTTTGAGATAAGTGCACAAGTTGCTACCCTGGAGGTAGAAGATAAGAGACTGACAATGAAGCCATGCTTGGAATTCACCTGGTTCTATGCAGATCCATCATGTTTTGATATTCAGAGCCCAGTAGTTCACAGTCAGCCTTGGACATATTCAGGCCTTCTATCTGACAATTGTGAGATGTGGGTGCCAGCAAGATTTTTGAGCCTTTATGAATCTTCTCTACAGTGCATAAATTGTCAGGATGTGAGCTCTGTTTCTCACATAAGCATAATTAGCTTTTATATATTTTGTCATGCACATTTTGAATTTTAAATTATCTAAATTATTTTAATATTATTTTTATTTTAGCTTTCCTGCATAAACATTTTGCTTTTTTTTGGCACAGATATTCAGAATTGCACTATGTTATTTTTTAATATCTTCATGTATGACATTTTCCTGGCAATTTCCCCCGTAATAGGTAGTCTCTGTTTAACATACCTACCTATACCTACCATACATAACATACCAATTTATAAATTGATGTCTTTTTCAGTACTATATTCTTTATTTCCAAACGTTTCTGCTACCTTAATTTGATTTACTTAAATTTTACTAAAAACATCTTTGTTTCCTCACAGTGGATGAAAACAAAACATCATGGAACGCAAAAACCATATGATATTAATGTTTAGGTTTTCTTGTTAGAGTATTTAAATTATAAAGAACATTCTGATGGTTAGATCACTGACTGTGGTCATTCTTTCCTGGATCTATTACTAAGCAGTAACTTTCTGTTCATTGTCTAGATAGAACACTTGCATTATGGTGTTTTTCACAGGATGTCAACATTTCCTTAAAATAAAGGCATTGGAAGTGTCTTGTTAAATTTGATTGCTGTTCTTATTTACAGATCTCCACTATAGCAGAAAGTGAAGATTCACAGGAATCAGTAGACAGCGTCACAGACTCACAGAAACGAAGAGAAATTCTGTCCAGACGACCCTCCTACAGGTATGGAGGTTAAAGCAGAAGCATCTTGCTTGATGGATGGGTGCATTCACATGGAGATACAAACAGTGGGATTGTATTTTTATTATTTTTAGATTTACCATTTAACTGAAATCTCTGTTCTATAATGTCTTGCAATTGGAGTATGGAATATGTCCATGAAATAGGATGTAAAGAGATAAGCAAGAGGAGGAAGAAACCTCAGCAGTTAAATTCACTTAAGACAGAAGTGAGCTGAGAATATGCTAATTGCCACATTTCAGAAAATTGATGTATCATTGTGATAGATGCCTTAGAAATAGCTTTAATGAATACTTAATATACAAAATACACTGAAGCTTTGCAAAAAGCTACTTCTGTGTAATATGTAGTCTGCAAAAAATCAACTCTGCTGGTTTTCATTATTGCTGAAATGCTAGCAGCAATTGAACTGAATTCCTTTCTCCCATGAGACTTAAGGAAGTTGTGATGTTCTGTAGTTCAGAGAGAATTTCTGCTTGAGCAAAATAGTTTGTGTTTAAATTTAAGTCAGTATATGACTTGAATATAGTGAAAGGTATCTAGTGTCTGTTTATCCTGGCATATACCTCTGGGAAAGCCAGCTGAGGTTCTCCTTCACATGGTGTCGTGTTACTTTATTAATTAAGCCTTTGTACAGCTTTTTGTGTCTGTACAAAATCCCACTTTCATTCTTAAAATACACTAAAGAGCATTAAGGAACAGCTCTGGGGTTCATTAGGTTTTAAGTGACCTGTGAGTTCCTGCTGCTTTAGAAAATTCAGATGCTCCTTTTTTCTTTATGAGCATAGCCTTGGAAATAGAAGCTGGGCTGTAGGCCTGAGCAGATCTCAGCCATGATACTTTTTTAGCATTTGGGAGGTTATTGTCTGCCTTGTCCAGCAGCCTTCAAGGCTGTTCTGCAGAAGACAGTGAAAATCATTGCTGAAGAGCCCTAGCCATAATAGATCTGGGAAAATAGTTTTATTTGTGAGGAGCAGTGTTAACTTCAAGGCTGCCACAGAGTCCCTTCAGTCTGCTTCTGCAGTAAGACACTTGATTTTACTAAAAATGGAAAAGTGGCTGTATATGGTGAGAAAACAGAGCTAAGTGAACAGGCAGCAAAACTGAGAAGAAGGTGCTTGTGCATGCTGACTTCTCATTGAGGTGGACTCCTTTGCATGCACTGGTGCCACAACACAGCCTCTGTCTTCAAACCAGATTGTGGTGACACAGCAACATTTGGTAGCTGTAAAACTTCTGTATGCAGCTCAGACTCTGGGCTGGTGTTGGTTAGGTCAGAAAGGCTGAGCCAGACCACTGCTGTCTTTAGTGACTTCCCAGCTGGCATTACTCATTGCCAACCTGCTGTAACTGGCCCCAGAAACAAGATAGGTGTAGATATGTTCACAGAATTGGAAGCTATACCTCTTCCACAAAAACTCCTCTGTGATTCTGCTGCTGAAGTACATCATGTATTCCATGTCAGTTCGTACCTCCTGTATTTGTAAAGCTGCCACCTTATCCTTTACCTTAAATCCATTTTTATGATGGCAAAGGTAGGTTTTAACCATGCTGTCATAATGACATGAGGTTAAAAAGTGATTTTTTTTATCTCCTTGGATTTTGTTCTTCATCATCCTTGCTCTCTCCATATTTTTTCATCAGTTTCATTCACTAGTTTCTGATCTAACACCTAGATTGCAAACTCTTTGGGATGGGAATTTTTTATTTATCCAAGTGGTTCTTCACACAGTGTTGTCCAGTGCTGGGGTTTCTTGCATGCACACAAAGGGAAAACAGCAGCAGGAAAGCTCTGTGGGTCAAGCTGCTAAGCAGAATGACTGCTCTCCCCAGATAGCTTCACACAGGTGTTCTGGCTCCCACAGCCTTAGGAGGCTTGTATAGGAAAGTAGTGTTGTCTTGGAACTTGGGGTCTACAGCTGTGTTTGCTTCATCCCACTGAGTTCCATTGCCAGTCCACTGGAAAACATAGAAGGAGAATTACAAAAAATATTGCCCTTTAACCTAAGGGCATTTACTGCATTTTGCAGTGACATAATAGAATATGCCAGCAGTGAAAAGGCCTTGACAGTCCTCTGAGGAAGGACAGTGTTTGATCTCAGTGATGCAAATTGCAATGACTGCTGTGGTCAGTCTACAGTCATGTTCAGTGGGACCTGTAGCAGTGATGTTTTAGAAGTTTTGACTTTGGATAATTACCTCAGGGAAATAATGAAACAATCTGTTCTTTCCTTTACCCATGAACTTTCTCAGGCAGGGCACCTGTGAACATAACTGCGAGACTGTTCTCAAACACGGGGTATTGTCTCTCAGGCAGGTGTTAAATTATGAACTGCTGGCTCTCTGCAAGTATTCCTGCTAACTCCCTTGGTACTCAGCTCTCTGGCTGAGGTGCTTCTGGTCTTTGAAATGGAGCAGTTCCCCCAGTGTAAGTGAGGAGACGGGTTCTGACTTTTTTTTTCAAATGTTTATATAGCTAAAAGCAGGAAACAAATAAAAATGATTGAGAGAAACATGCTCTGGAGATAAAGGGAAGGTTGTAATAGCTGTATCATGGGTTTTGACAAGCATAGCTGTTCTGTGCTGGCTCCCTTGCCCATCAGTGCTTGGGATTTTGAACAATCCTCTCCAGTAAGAGTTTGAAGATAGTGTGTGGTTTTCATTCTCCACTCATATTTTCCTTGCTGGCTTGCTGCACTTCACAGTTTTCCCCAGCATTGTGTATCAGATAGACTATTTTTCTCCCCCAATTTTTATTAAATCTCTACAACACACTGTCTTTGCCAGAAAAATTTTGAATGACTTGTCCTCAGACGCCCCAGGAGTGCCAAGGATCGAAGAAGAAAAGTCTGAAGAGGAAACAGCAGCACCTGCCATCGCCACTGTTACGGTGCCAACTCCCATTTACCAAACCAGCAGTGGGCAGTACAGTATGTAGTCTGAATTTCTCAGTGGTGCTAGTAAGTGGGGATGAGAAGATGAAGAACTATTATTTCTATAATTGTTGTTTGGACTAGGACAAAGCAGGAGGTGAAAAAAAGATTACTTTGTTTTGACTGTTAACCAGGCCTTTTAAACACATTTCTATTGTGTTTGAAAGGCTCAGTTAACATTCTGGGACTGCTTGCCACTTGGTTCAGCTAATGCATCCTGAGGCAAAACAGGAACTAACCATAATGCTATTATAAACTTCTTCACTTCAGGGACTACATGGGGGGATTCAGAAGTTTCTTTTTTTTTTTCTTGGCAGATCATTAACACTTGTTCACAAAGCTGTAATCTCATCATTAGAAAAAACCATTACAGTCTGCAATTACATTTTTAGAAAGTCCTGAAAAAATAAGGACGTCAACAACCTTAATATATGTCATAAGTATATGTTTCTGTGTTTTCTTTATTTGTTAGATTTTATAGATACAGTTTTTTGACTTGAAGAATGATTGAGGATATGGCAGTAAAGATAAGACACATGCTGTCTCACACTAACCGTACAGTAGGGATGTGGGCATATACAACACATACAAAAGGGAGAAAGAGCTACTTGTTTACATCTGTCTCTTAAATCTTTAAAATTTTGTGTCTTGGTTTACTCCTTAACCCATTTGCCTTGTACCTTGCTTAATTTTATTGAAACGGATGTGGTTAATTCTGATTCCTATTGTAACTGTAAAATAACTGTGTGCAGGCACTTGAGATTTTGTTGTGTCTGTATATAGGAACACAGTGAAATTCTGTGAGTCACAAAAGGGGCAATGTCCCAGTATACCTGCATGACAGGATTGAGGGAAAGAAAGGGAAAGAAAGGAAAAGAAACAGCAAAGTTAAGACTGTCAGAACCAAACTGTACCTTTGTGAATGAAAAAACAGCTAGGAAGGGTCTGAGGAAGTTGTAGAGAAGGGGGGACCCAATCAGAAGAAAAAAAAGAGCCAAATCAAGAAGAAAGTGAAACACAAGATGGATAGCACTAGCAGCAGAGGAGACTGAAGGGCATAAAGCACAGAAGATGAGAGGAATTTCAGATGAGAAGAAAAACTAAGGACTGAGAAAAATACCTAAACCAACCAAGAAGAAAATCTTAACAAATTAAAAAGTATTCCCTGGGAGTGGATTGTAGCTCTTTGTGTGATTCTGTTTTATTAGAGAAACTAATGTGTATATTGGGCTGTCGGTTTTGGCCCTCACAAACATTTGAAAACTTACATTTCAAAGGATGATTTCTTTCATGTACATTGAAGCCATGTGTCTGATTTGGGGGTGTGTAAGGGTTCAAAGGATTTAGCTTAGATCAGGATTCTTTCCATACCTAAGTTTAATACTGTAAGTTAATGAGTGAATTAGTGTCTTAAATGCTGGGTTGATTTTTTTTTGTCTGCAGTTGCCATCACCCAAGGAGGAGCAATACAGTTGTCAAACAATGGCACAGATGGAGTACAAGGTCTCCAGACGTTGACGATGACCAATGCAGCTGCAACCCAACCTGGCACCACCATTTTACAATATGCACAGACCACAGATGGACAGCAGATACTTGTACCCAGCAACCAAGTTGTTGTACAAGGTGAGAAACTTCACAGCCACTCATTCTGTGTAACATTTTCTCTATACAGATATAAGTTGCCAGCCTGACTCCTTCAAATGTATCAGGAAACAGAATTAACAGCTTTGGCACAGATAAGTCCATAAAATTACTGAAATTCTGGACAAAGATATTTGTCATATTTTTTTGAAGCCTTTCCCTTTGGATTGGTAAAATTGTGGATATTTGAGGTTAAATATATTTTTGCTTTTCCATGCTGTATTTCCTGCATTTTGTCCACACAATTTTTTAATATGTTCTGCAAAAACTAATACTGCTTTAGAGTTCTGAGTTCTCCCATTGTGCAACAATAGGAAATTTAAAGCAAGCATTAAAGATAGGAAAGAAGGATGTTTGATTCTTTCTAAAGGGTTTCATTTATTAGTAATTTTTCCCCCTTTTCAATTGCAAGTCATAATTTCTTCCTGTTGTGACTTTTGTAACTAGTCACTGAGTGAGTGATTGAATCAGTGAGTCTTGGAATCATAGAACAATTTAGGAGAGTGCCTTAAGTGATCATTTGGTCTAGGCCACAACTTGGCAGAGGGCTACTTTTGGTTAGAGTAAGTTGTGGGGACCTATTGTATCTAAATACATACTTTGGTTTATTAAAAATTGAGCAGTATTACAAAATCTTTATTGAAAATAACAGAAGTGTACTCCTGCTTCTATGACTGTAAAGTAGTTGATTTGAAAGTTATCCAGGAAAGAATTTACCAGGCATCAGTATAAATGCATAGCAGAGTACTGTTGTTGCATTAATCTTTGGATTTTTGTGTTCTTAAGGACATACTATTTCTTTAGGTGATACTGTGTTTTTTTATGAGCTCAGGCAAAATAACACACTCCTAAGATTAAAATAAATAAAAGAAAGCCAAGACCTTGCTCATTCTAGGGAAGCAATAGAGTGCACTGTCCACCTCTTGTGGGAGCAAATGCTACATTTTTACCCCTTTTTTCCTATGCTAGATACTTACACTGTGCAGTTCTTCTTTTTCCAGACAGACATGTGGAGCATAGCTAGAAATAGTGACCCCATCCTTCCCTAGAAATGCTAAAACTGCCCAAAAACCAGAGAAGTACAAAGAAATACAATAAGGGAGAAAGAAGCACAGCTATACCACAAGACAAATCAAGTTACCAAGCACAAGTGAAGACTTCTTCAGCAGGAATGCCTAAAACCTTGCATATATTAATAAGCTAAGCCTGAGGTAGCAGTGATGACCCAGATGATGGCCGTCCCTCCTGAGCTGTGGCCCAGGCTGCACGGTTAGAGGGATGGCTGGGTCGCAGAGGTGACTGTGTTAGAGAGATGAGTAGGTGCTCTCCACAGCATGTGTGACAGCGCTGTCACCAGACTGATGTCATGTGTCCCCCTGCAGCTGCCTCAGGAGACGTGCAGACCTACCAGATCCGCACCGCCCCGACCAGCACCATTGCACCAGGAGTGGTCATGGCATCCTCCCCAGCACTCCCGACCCAGCCGGCAGAAGAGGCTGCGCGGAAGAGAGAAGTGCGTCTCATGAAGAACAGGCACGTACAGCCAGATCACTGTTTCCCAGTCAGCTCTGCATAGGCCTAGTGTGTCAAACACTAAGAGTCCTGATCTTTCTTAGCCGTGTTATGAAATGCTTTACGAAGAATTTGCCTTTATTTAAAGGTGCAAAGCAAAAATGCACATCTTGTAATGCTGTGTGTTGCGACTGTGAAACCTTGAGTAAAGTGTCAGACTCATTCTGTGAGGTATGGGAATTTGTTGTTGCAGTAAGGAGGAAAGTAATTGGTGAGATACTTGTATGACTGCAGATATATTCTTAAAAGCACCAAGATGAGTTGCTTTTTTTTTGAGTTACTACATTCATGTGGTTTACTTTGCTGGATTCTCTCCCTTAGCCTTGCTGCTTGCCCACGTGTGCTCTTTGTGGGTACTTTCTTGATTGTCTCACTTGTTCTCTTAGCCACTTTGGGTTTTCTGCTCCAGGGGCAGAAAAGCTGAAGCAAAGGCTAAATGAGCAGCTATTCCTTTTGGTTGAAGTCCTGTGGAGCCAGTAGTGGCAGCAGAAGGGCTAAAAGAAAGGTAAAGACTTGATCCTGTAGGATCCAGTGTGTGAGGAGGAACAGCTAAGCTTGGAGATGGGAGTGGGTGGACGTAGCAAAAGAAGGGAGCTGTAGGGAGAAGTTGAGCAGGATGCTCCTGAAGTCTGTTGCTGTGGGAGTGGAAAGGGGTGGGCCTGAACTGGCCCATCACACCAAGCTTGAACTCTTACCCACAGGCCAGAGATTGGAGCCTGTGTGTTACTCTGTGAGGTTGAGAACCCAGTGCTTCCAGCCCTTCTGAGCAGGGGAAGCCACCTGAAAGCCTTGTTAACTTTATGTGTCAGTCTGAAAAAACTGATGTACAGGTTCATTTATCTTCTGTAGGTTGCTGTGCTGTGAACACAATAGAAACTTACTTGAGGAGACCCAGTGCTTATACAAGGAGCTTTAATGAAGTAAATAATGCTGAACAGCAGAGTTCACATTTTTAAAAGGTTTCTGTACAGAATGTTACCCATCTCTCTTTTTATATAGTTTTCTCCTACCAGTGAATAGTAGATATCATCCTTTCAGGCTCTGCATTTGAAAAAAATTTAATTAGAATCACAGAATACCCTCATTTAGTCATGAGTCTTATTCCAGTAAAAGAAAGCTTTTGTGTTTGTGAAAGCAAAGAAAAACAATGGGGAATTAACCCACTTGACTTAAATTGACAGCTTTTGCAACAGTATCATGCTGCATGTGGTGCTTTTCGCCTGTCTTCTTAATAGATATTTGCAAATCTAAGCTCCATAGCAAAGTGGGGAAAAAGGATAGAGAGGCAGATGGTAAGGTGGTACTTACTGGAGGATTATAGTGTAAATATTCATAGATATTATTGTGCAAATTTTCTGTATAAATTTTACATTTACAAAGCTCTGTTGTAATTCGGTAAAACTCTGGCTGTTCATAATGAACAGCTAGCACACACAGACTTGAAGTGGTTTAATACACACAGCCTAAGGGGGGAAAAAATCACAGAAAGAAAATGTTGTCACCCAAGGAGACTTGTTTGTAGTTTGCACTGGAAGGCACTTCCTGATCCCCTAGTACTTAATCTTTTGGTAACAGCCCAAAATTACTTAAATTCTGAATGTTACAGACAGTTTACTGAACCACTGCAGGCGTGTGAAATTGTATTTGTGGGAGTGACAAATGGATACCTGAGTCCTTTCAGGGCTTACAGGTTATGTTTTCTTGATCCTGTCTCATTTGTGGAGCTGAATTTCAGAAATTACTTCAGAGGCTTCTTATCAGTTAGGCCCTGGAATGCATTCTGTTTTTACAGCTATCATTTATCTAAAGAGGGGAGAACTGGGTTCTGATTTGTCCTCTCATTTCCCAGAACTCTGACTGTCTCACCAATCTGTGTAGTGTTTGCAATGAAGGGGCACACAGACCCTTATTTTTGAAGCTGTTCTGCTTTGCACCTAAAGGTTCAGGGCAAATAAGTGTTTATTTCCGTGTGTCTGCAGAGTGCTGCTTGGACAAGTTGCACTGCAGGAGGAGAGCCCTCTGCCTGGGCTCCCATCTGCCCGTGGCATTTAGCCTTGTGTTTCCTTTGCACATTGGTGCCATTGTATTGCTGTGCAAGGTAGTTCCTGCCTTGGTGTTCCTGCCTTCAGCATGCTCAGCAGCACATTAATACCTTCTGGCATTTCTCACTGGTGTTCTTGGTATGTTAACAAGTTACCTATAGGCAGCTCACTCTTTAGAAGACTTAGAAGTCTGACTGTCTTGAGGTCTGTTTTTGGCATAGCTGACAGGGACTAAAGAATTACATGGTTCCTACTGTTTATTTAGTGATATTTTTTATTTTTATTTTAGTCATTAATAGTATCATTGCAGTGATGCAGACATCATTATTAAAATGAAAGCATTGCTGAAGAGCAAATACATGAATGCTCTAAATACAGCACTTTTTTACACCAGTTGATCATCTTGTTGGACTCAGCAAAGGGAAAAGCTAAAGATTGCGACAAGAATAATAGGTGATAATAAAGTCAAATTATTGCAGCAGCATTTTAGTCAGCCTGAAGGCTCCAATGTGAATCTTGCAAGCAAAATTTTACCACTGAGTAGGATCCTTTACATACAGAAATAATAATAATAACAACAACAATAATTTTATTGGTGCTGTCTTACTGGGATCTGTATGTTGAAATCATATGTGGATCTTGGGTGTGTGTGATTTGTGAGGAGCAGTTGTTATGAACTCAGTGTTTTTTCCTCACTTGCATTTCTTAGCAATACCTCCATATTCTGAAAATGGCAGTACTAGTAAAGGTTTGCTTGAAAGCAGTTAGGTAGCCCATGTCTGCAAATGATTGTTCTGGATTTGAATGGCCTTTTTTCCCTTGCAGAGAGGCAGCACGTGAATGTCGCAGGAAGAAAAAGGAGTATGTGAAATGTCTAGAAAATCGAGTGGCTGTGCTTGAAAACCAAAACAAGACACTGATTGAGGAGTTGAAAGCACTTAAGGACCTTTACTGCCACAAATCAGATTAATTTTGGATTCTCATTTCCACTTGTCCAGGTGGGATAGAGACTGGTTCTGGCTATACCCAGAAAGACAAAGTAAACTTTTTATTTTCTAAACATTTCTTTTTTTCTATGCGCAAAACTGCCTGAAGCAACTACAGAATATACTTCATCTGTGCTTTGCATCAAACTGTGAATGTTCAAGTACTTGCCTCCACTTCTCCCCTTACCAGATGAATTTCATCATCAATCTCAGCGTGAAGAAGAAGAACAGGCTTCTTTCTCGTCTCCCGATCCTCTTCAAGGAGTAACAGTGGTCACTTGGGAAGTTACTGTGGGAGGGTCCTTTTGTAAAGATGTCAAGAATTTGTGCTGAGCTCTTTCCATTGCCTTAGAGACAGAACCACCCCAGCCTCTTGGTCCAGAGAACTGTGGGCCACATAGGTGGAGCATGCATGGTACAATGAAGAAGCAATGGTTGCCAAATTGGTCTCACACATTCGTGCTGAACTGTACAAATACACGGCTGAGCAGCATGCCAGACGAAGGGCGCTTCACTGTCACGTTTTTGGTGTGGAGATAACAGACCTTTTTCAAACTAGCCCAGGAGGGGCTTTGATTTGCAATCTGTATGAAGCCCTCCTGGACTAGTAAAACCTTCTCCATGCTTGAGAAACAAATGCGTTGAAATGAGCTTCACTGGTCAGTTGTTGATTCTCATAGCTTATGTGTGCAAGTGCGTTCAGCATTCTGAATGCACAGAAAACAGACACCAACTTCATAGGATATAGGCTGGGAAATTATATTTGGATGGGAAAGAAAATTTTTAAAAAAGATGCAATCGTGATGTTCTGAAAACAGTCACATAGTAAACAGGGGTAACACATGAAAGCACTACCTATTTGTATGCAGAACAACTAAGCAGTTGAAGCATGGCCAACTCCACTTAAGTACTCCCTGATGACAGTATGGTTTGTGTCCCAAGTCCTCTCAAGCAATGAGGTTGTTTTTATTTCCCTACCACTGTCTTATGCAATGGAAATTATTGTACTCAATAGAAATATCAGCCTGGTTTGCTAAATTCTTTCTCAAACCTTAAAGCTGCCTTCTGTACCTAAATTAAGTTACAGTATGACAACTACTAGGACAACCTCAAATATTAAAGAGGACTTCAAACACAAATATTCCAACTCCTGCTTTGCAAGGGACAATACTGATTATTTGAACCTGACCAGGTTAGCTAAACTCTTAATTTATTTGGGGTATTTTTTCATGGAAAGGGTCAGATTTACTAAGTAATCTATTCCTGCAACTAAAATTACTCACATGCCTCAGATGCTTGCAAGATCCATTTTCTTTCTGTGAACTGAGGAATTGTGGACTTTCCCAGATTTATGGTGTTAAAAATGTAGTTCATATTTTAAAAAAAAATCTGTACTAAGCATTAGGACTTCAAAAGAATCATGCTAAAAAAGAACGTCAAGAAGTTGTCAAAAAGAATGTGTCCAAAAGAATCATGTGTGGTTTGTGTACTGGCCCTCTGAAGCCAGTCTCTCACTGTGTTAACTTGGGTCGTTTGATGGAGGAGGTTTACTTTGGGTTTCTGGTCAAACTTCTATGTATGGAAACATATGGATAAGGCTCTGGTCTATACTAATGCCTTGCCTAGCAGAGTATTAGCTAATATTTTTTTCCCATTCACTCTATCTCTTTTTAAGATAAATTTCACACACAAGCTTCTAAATGGTTATACAATCAGTGTGACGTTATAAGAAAAATACTTGGAAGACTCTGGGCAGTTGAGTCTCAAACACCTAAGCAGTATTAAAAGTTCTAGATTTCTCATTTGAGAGGGCATTCAGTTTCCAAGAGACTTAATTTAAAAGGAGCAGGGTTAAACTTTCAGCATTATTGTTAAATCTAGAGTTATCAAGAATTTCAAATTACGCTTGCGTTTCAAGAAGAGAACATAAGTATCAGAAATATGAAATAATTCACTTTCACTAGTTTTGTGGGTGTTTATAAATGGTCTATTTTTATCTGCCATGGAGAATTGATTTTTGTGTTTTTATTTAATGGGAGATGAATCTATTAGTTTAGCAGTGCAAACTTAAAGAAGACCCTAAGTTCTCAGCAGTGCTTTTATAAAAACTATCTGATGCTTAAAATCAGAGAATACAAATACATAAAACGGTTACTTTTTCCAGAACAAGTACTGAAGTAAAAATGTTGATAATGCAGGAGTCATTCTTGTAAAACATGAAGTTCATGGTGGCCTTGTTTGCAATTACATGGAATGGTTCCTCCAGCTTTACGAAACACAGAAAAGGCTGTATATGCCCACATTAAAGCTGTTTATTTTGTAGAGCATCTGTTTGCAAAAATGTGAGGTTTTGCTGTGAACCTGAGCAAGGCGAGCTGGGCTCTGGGAGCTGTGTCTAGTGGGTAATGAACACTGTCCAGAGCTTGCTGATAATCACTGGGCACAGGGCCTGGGGGCTGAATGGGCATGGGAGCCTAAAACAGTACCCAGGTGGGGTTCTCCTAATACACAGTTCGTGCAAATTCGTGTGGCAGTGAGAGGAGGACTGTGTTACCTGTTTGTTTGTGTGTGGTCTGCAAGTGGCCTGTAGTGGTTTTAGCCTAGACTTCATTAGCAAATAAAGTTTCACTAAGAAAAGGAATGTAATTCAAACTACATAGGGGTCTGCAAGAATCTTTATTTTTATTTATGCTGCACTGAGAATTTAGGGACACAAATTTATTTAATGAAAATTATAGATTACAATAATAAAAATGTATTAGACCAAGCACAGGGCTGGCTAGGCTACCCATACATGCTTTACTATTCATATTGACCCAAAAAGGGAAAGAATATGACACAGGAATCCATTCCTATGTTATTTACCAAGTAGTGAGGTTGGGGTAATAGGCTTCTATAAACTAAGGCCATTTGGAAGTAGAATGGAAATTATGCTGACAAGGGGGAGGGAGGATTAGTTTTATATCTCACGGTTGTGAGTTTTCAAGAACTGATAGACTCTTTTACCTGAAGAGAGGGTTAGAAAGGGCTAGATCCGTTATGTTCATAGTAAACAAGAATTGGTTTGAAATATAATTTTTGTAATGTCATTATTTTGCAAAACAACAGCACCAATCAGGCAGTTAAGATATTGTCAAAGGTGCTCTTTTAATTTAGATATTCTTGGAAAATACATATGTATAATATATGTACATATATATATATACACACAGTATATAATCTACAGCTCTGAGAGCTTTTAAGTCAGGAATGCTGAGTATTATAGTATATGGAGATCAGAAAAAGAATTTTTACTTTTCTGTGTGTCTGAGTGTGTGTGGATGTGTGTGCGTGTGTATGTGTGAAAGCTTCCCCTCACCCCAGTAGCTCTGGGCTGCGTTATTCTAGCTCTTATTACTGATTTGTTTTGTGCTGTCTCTCAGTTATCCATTTTCAAGAATTTTATTTCATTTTTCGTGGCTTTTGTGAAGTTTGTTTTTTATTGATGAAGATTTTTGAAATTATGTAAACAACTGTTTTACAACCACCACCACCCAGAGTAATTCACTTTTGTGCTTTTTCTCTTTGGCAGCTATATATCAAAGGCAAAACATTTGGAAAGGTTGTTAAGGTGTTATTTTCTAAAGGAACCACTGGTAAGATTTCTGTTTTCCTCCTGGGGTAGTGGCGATGCATTCTTCCTTAGGCAGCAATTTCACCAGCACTGGGTAGTTGCCAGCACCATTGCTTGTACCCGAAAGCACAATTTTAGCCTGTTGTGCTCGTCAGGACTGCTCAGACACCTGTAGTTCTGGCTAGCCTGGAGTTGGCATTTGCATTGGAGATCACTGTCTTCTCTGGTACTTGTACATTGGTCAGAAAATTGGTGGGGTGTTTGGAATCATAAAGAGGCTCAGGAAAAAAAAAAAAAGATTTAATAAGGAAAAACAGCCCTGATAGTTTCTGACTTAAATTTGTACCATAGGTTGCTTTTTTTAAATCTGGGCTTCCAGTAAACTGCAGCAGCAAGTTTAGTCTGTTAGTGAAAACTGGCACCTGCTTTTTTATTTTGTTTTTTCATTTACAGCAGACAGTGCTTTTTGTGGTTTAAAGACAAGCCCACCCATCAAAGCAAGTTCGATATCAGTGGTTGCAAATCTGTGACAGTTCATAGAGGATTTAATTGATTTTTTAAGACCTTGTTTTTATTGCAACTTTTTCACCCTGGATCCTGGTTAGTGATGTAACATTTGCCAATGATCCAACCAAAAGGTCATGTATTTATTTTTGTTACACTATGTTCTTTGTAAATGTTTAATTAAAATGTGCACTTTTTAAAAAAGAGAAAAAAAAACAACAAACAAAACACAGAGAAAAAAAATTAAGATAAGTTTGGTTTGCTTGAGAAGATTTCTGGCATAATTGTTGTGGTCCTGCTGCCTGCACACAATTCACTCCTCCACAGCAGTTGACTCCTTGGCTAATTGAACTTGCAGATCAGCACCTGGTGCCTGGCAGGCATTGCTTCAGAAAGGCAGGAGAGCTGAAGGGGCAAGAATCAAGCATGCGGTGTCTCGGAGCAGTAGGTAGAGGATGGATGTGAAATTATTTTTAGAGTAGAACTAGTTCAGTGATCCCATGTGGGAAAGGGAGGTTAATTTGGAGAAACCTAAACTATTTTTCAGCCACTTTATTCCCCTTTTCTTAATTCGAGATATGTCTGAGGATTTTACAAGCTGCATTCCAAGAAAATAAACCGAAAGGCTTTCCAATAATTTGCCACCAGGAAGTAAAGGTACATTGACAATGTGTCACCCTGCTTGAAAAGAAAAGCACAGCACAACCACCTTTCTTTTGCAGGAATGATGATAATTTAACCCTGAAGTCTGTCACTGTGAGCAGGTTTTAGAAAGCATACAGTACATTGATGGTTCTCTGTCGTCTGCCTGGGAACTCGTTTTTCTGTGCTGTGTAATTTGCTAGCTGTAAAAGACATTGATTTTACAAAAGCCTGAACGTATCCTGAAGCTCAGTTGGTCTGGAAGGAGTCAGACTGGTGAAGATAGGGTGCTGAAATCCGTCTGCTGTGTGCTTGTGACAGGTTCAGGTCTGTGGATAGACAGACTTAAGTGTGTGAATCTTTGGGGAAAAGGGACCAGATCCAGGTGGTGTAAAGAAGGTTTGCATTTCAAGTGTTTTGCCTTGGAATGTGTTTTTAAAGTGTATTTAAGCTGTGGCCTGCAGAGAGATGTGCTTAGGCTAGTTGGCATAGCACAAATTGAAGAGAGTGACCTGTTTGCTTTCTGGCACTGCAAGTGCAGGTTGGTGACTCGCTCTGTGGTGAGTTCAGGGCTTGCTTTCAGCAGGAGAGGCAGGAGCAGTCAGCTGTCCTCGGGAGCTGTGTGCTGGCAGGGAAAGGGCCAGGGACAGGCTGGAATGACCCATGGCTGGCACACACCGTAAGCTGAGCATTCACTGCACTCAGGACTCGAGCAGTTCACTCAACCTCAGCTGCATATTTCTCTAAATTAGGGGATAGCTGAGTGAGAGCATGGGAACAGCAGGCCTTGAGCCAGTCACTTAATCTGGAAATGGCCACTCATAAGAACTAAGGATGTTTGGGTGCTCTCCACAAGTTGTGTTTTATCCAGGTGCCACTCCATTTTTTTGTGTGTTTAATTGCATTTATTTATATTAAAACATTAATTTTAAAACGTTCTACAAGTTCAAGTTTATATGAGATTTGAAACTGTGCTGCTTATAATGGACTTCTTGGGATGGGAACAGGACAAGAAGAGGTGCTAGTTGGCAGCCAACCCCTCCACAGACTTTTGTCCACAGATTGGTTGTTCACTTCAGAAATTAGTTGTTTCTACTCTGGATTTATAATTTAAAATTGTTTTGAAACAATGTATTTCAGGGAAGCTTCCAGAGCGAGGGTTATTATTTTCCCTATGTAGTGTAAGCTGGAAAGAGTATGTTCACCTCATCTGCATTTCTGATTCTTTACCCAAACCATGTCAGCACAGAACAGGGTATTTGAGCTTGACTCCCACATACTTGTGGAAGTTAAAAGACTAAATTAAAATCCATCATTGGGGGAAAATAAAGACTTTTTTACATCTCCCCAAAAATCTAGAAACATCCCTGTTGTGTTCTTTTTTTTTTTTTTTTTTTTTTTTTTTTTTTTTTTTGTGCTTTATCTGTGTTTAAAAAAATTGTACTGGGTTATAATGCATTTTATTAACACTATGTACATATTAGCTGCTTTGTGTTTCAGAATGGTAGTAATTGCTTTGTATATTAAAGTGATTCTTGTGAATTTGTGAATTATTGTCATAAAGAAGTGCTTTTTCTTACTGTAACCTTTGTGGTATAAACTGTCATAACTCCCTTTTTACACAAACATTTATGTGCAGTCACATAAACATGCTTTAAAAAACTCTACAAAGTCTCTTTTTTGAGCAGGGTGTTCCATTTACACTAGTTTAATTCAGTGGCAAATGGTAGCTAGAGGGATATGGGAAAAGTTGTATTTTGAGGAGTCTGTGGTATCGTCTCAATCTGTGCCCTGCCCCAAGTATTCATAAAGTATTCTCCCCAAAGAGAAGGCTTCTTTAATCTTAATTGAATTACATTAGTTAGAGGTTAAGTCCTGAAAAACAAAGTTTCTCTTCCTCCTGATATTTTTAAACCTGCTTTCCAGTACCCATTCTGGTGACAGTTCTGTTATTTAATAATGTTTGAAAGGCTTATGCCTTTTACAGTTTAAATATGTTGCATGTCTCACTTTTATGCATTCCTGTAAATTATGTACTGCTGGTCTTTAGAACAGAACAGAAACAGAAGGCAGCAAACACTGCAAGGATCACAACCCTATTATGTAATCTGCAAGGCTGGATCCAAACACTGGGATGGAAGCCAGGAGAACAAATTCAGCTCTGAGGTAAACACACCTCCAGTGAAATCAAGGGGAAGCAGTAAGGTCAGCTCATTACAGCTGGGATTTTCTAGTTTTTATAATGCCATTCACATTCTTGCTCAGAAAAATCTACAGTTATGAGAGAGAATCCCAAACAGGGCTTAGTCCCTGATATAAAAATGTACCTTGATTGCAATCACATTTCAGAAAAGTTTGTTCTCTTGTGCATGTTTCAGGGATGGTTTCTCAGTATCACAGCATGGTTGTGTCTTACCTGGTCACTCTCCTGTGGCTTGGACCCATTCCCTAGAGCGAGTGAATTTCTCAGGAGACTATTTGTGCATTGCCCCACTACTCAGGGATGCATGCCAAACACATCCTTCTACAGATGAGCTCGGATCACCTTTTACAAAACAGGATCAGTGCAATGGAACCACCCAAAGGAGAGTGGGATTCTCTAGTGCTGGGATGAACAGGGTGACAGAAGGTGCTTGGCCAAGGTGTTGGTGTAATTGCCAAACAGTTGCTGGCAACAGCTGTTGTCATGCATCATCTCATACTAGAGCAGGAGCTCCCACGGGACCCGTGGGTTGGGACACCTGAGTTTGCAGGTGTCACCGCAGAGGGCTGCTCCCTGTGCTCACTCACCAGCAGTTCCACCTCTCCTACTTGTCTTGCACGCCTGGTGTGATTCACTCACAACCTGACTCACTCCTGACCTCTGCCTAAAGGTAAGTGTGATGGGAATACAAAAAACTTGGGAAGCCAACCTGGGACAACAGAAGGCAGCACTCACTGCCTGGTGCATGTGAGTGTCAGCACTGCCCAGGGGGATGGACTTCGGGTTTCAGCTGAGTTACGTTCTCAGGGTAGATGCCTGCTACTAAACACTAGCTTTAAATGCAACCACGACTGACATGCACATGGTTGTGGCCTAACTGCAGTATTCCTGGATCTGGTCTCCTAAATCTAACAGGACCTGCACCCCAGTAGCAGTCAGAGGAGAAGGTGTCCCCTTGAGGAGTGCCGTTTGCTGGGCTGGGGAGTGGCCACCAAGAATTCTGCAGGTCAGGGGCAAGGCACTCACCTGAGCTGCCAGTGCCATCTCGTGCTTTTCTCCACAATAATTTATGGGCACTAGCATCACTTCAGCCTTCAAACATACTCCCCTGGGTGTGCATACAGTGCTGTGTAACAGCAGCACAGCAAGAGAAACCAAGCCTGGTCTCCACTGGCACATGCCTGCGCTGGCAGGATGGCTGTGGGCTGTAACAGCAGCAATGAGAAATCTAACACTGAAATCTTAACAATTAGAGAGAGATGGAATTAAACGGCTTTGTTTTAAAAGTACAGAACTGTTTCTGTCGTCAAAGCAAGGCCAGGGGCAAAACCCCCTTCTTAGAAGTGTGCAGGCTGCTGCACCAGCCTTTATTCTGTGCTTTATTCTGTGCTATTTAAGCAGGCTTTTTAGCATGTTCCTGCTATGGTAACAGTGCTGCTATGGCTGTCAGTGCTGCAAGCTCCAGCCTCTTGCAAGGGCCGAGCACTGCCAGGCTTTTCCTACAGAAAAGTTCCCTTGGGTTCTCACGAGCCCAGGCACCAGCACACTGCCTTCTGCCAGCTCCAGCCCAAGGGGAGCCTGAGCTACACATGAGCCTAATGCCTAATCCCAGATGAGTTTGAAGACAAAGATACACCAGTGGGAGGAAAAGGAAGAGGAGAGGTGAGAACTTACAGCCACACTTGGAAAACTAAAGCCAGAGAGAGGGGGGAGAGCTCATAATTCTTTTCAACCACTGCTCACCCAGCTGATAGGACAGAAGAAGCTACGCCTGACATGAGAGCTCATCTCATGATGTGTTTTCAATTAAAGGTGCTGTCTTCCTTCCCCTAAACTGACTCCAACTCCAGTTTCAGGCTGCGAATTCCCAGCCAGCTGCCTAAGTACTGTTTTAGTGACACCATGTGGCTTCTGAGGATACTGTTACAGCAAGTGTTCCAGAGCAGCAACTCCCAGACGGGGTCCGAAGCCAAGTAAGGAACTTCGCTGAAAACATGTAAGAGATGTGCCAGGGATGAAGCAAGAACCTTAATGATAAGTGTGCCATTTCCACATTACCGTCAGCACAGCACTTCTGGACACCGACCAGGAAGTATGATGGGAGCAAAGGTGACAAAAGGTTCCAAAATGTCCATGGCCCAAAGCAGCTTTGTTCTGCAAAGCTGTTTGCTGTTGCCAGTGCCAAATACATGCACATGCTCAAAGTCTGAGCCTGACCTGAGGCTTTCTGAGTTTAGGTTTAAAGCAAAAAAAGTTCCACATCCACACACACAAAAAAAGGGTAGTAAAGCAATTCCTGTGTTTAGAGGTGTAGCTGTCTTCTGTTAACCCGTTGTTTTCATCCGTTTCATTCTTCCACCACTAGAAAGAGAAGGAAGTCTGCTTCTGGTGCGAGCTGGACTCTTGGATCTTGTGGGATAAACATACAGATGTGTTTTACAAGCTCAGGGTATGAAATCTGTTGCTTAGAACAGTGTCTTAACTACCACTGTGCACTGAAAGCACACTGGAAACTAGACACTGCCCCAAGGTCACAAGTAATGCAAGAGTAAGTACTTCCCCTGCTACAAAAACTTTACAGAGCACCCTCCTGTCCTAAATAGCAGCTCTCAGAGACAGAGGGAGGACAAACAAAGGCACAAAGAAGAACATTATCTAGCAGTACTTTGAGAGTCAAGGGCTGATTTGATATTTTAATAACAGCTTGGGTTTCCTTGTTGCACTTTCCTGGTGGCACATGTGCATGTGTATCTCCTCCAAGGAGCCTTGATCTGTGTGAGGCAGACTTGATAGGGACAACTCAGAAACCACAACTGCTTCAGTACTGCAGGTGTAGCCCACTCCCTTGTAAATCAGGTAAAAATACCACTGATTTCCAAGCTGGCTTACTTGGCAATCCCTGTTCCCAGTGCCCCTCCAGATCTTGTTCCTTGTTTCACTGTGCCTCTTCAATGCAGCAGTGACAGCAATAGAACAACTTTATAGCATCTGCCCTTGGTTCTTTTTGCCTTTTAAGTGGTTTCTTTTATGGCAACTTCTAAGATGCAGAAGTCCCGAGGAGTTAAAGCATTTAGAGCTGGAGCATTAGCTTTTATTTCATCCACTCTTACTTTTCTAGAGTTAAGGAAGCGATAAAGGGAAAAAACCCACTGTAATCTCTTTAAGTTTCCACCAGAAGTTAAATGTGGTTTGATATAACAATTTTGATGTTGGAGATTTCTGCAACTTGAATCAGTTTCAAAAATTACATTTGATAAAAAGACAGTGGAACACCCTATACGACTCTATTCAGATACAAAGCAGAGGTTCAGTATGCAGAACAGAAGTACAATCCTTGCTGTATCAGACCCAGTGATCAGACAAGACCATCAGAACAAGAAGTCAGTGAAATAACACAACTGCAACTTCATGCTTAGGAACAAGTGTATTGAGTAGGAACAAAGGGGAGAATTGAACAGCATCAGTGGCTTATTAACAAAGCAGAGAGTCAAAAGTCATCCTTGCGACTACCCCTCTGTGCTTTGTAGATATGAACATCCTTACTGGAATCATAATGGACCTCGGATACAGAGAAACGCTCTCTCAGCATCTTCAAGAACCTGAGATCCCGCTCATAGCGGATGCGACAGGCAAGAAGAATCACCGTCCGCTCAGAGCACAGGTGCTCCAGCGTCTGTAGCAGTTCTGCAAATGTTTCTTCCAGATAAACGATGTCTGCACCCAGGATTAAGTCAAATGCTCCTGGAGAGAAGTTATCCAGGTCTTTTCCCCATGTCAGCTCCTTCACCACCGCTCTGGGACGTAGTTCAGGGGGTAAGTTCGCCTGCACATTTGACTCCAGGAACTCCAGTGCTGCCGCCCTGTCTGTGATGGTAACACGGGCACCTAAGGGGCACAGGAGGACATGGCTCACACTCACAGTCCATGTCCCTCAGTACAGCATGTGGAAAACAGTGCTCTAACTCCAGCAGGCTCCTTAGTTCCTGTTAAACATTAACAGCTCCCCTGAGCTGCCTGATTAAAAACAAACAAACAAAAGAACAAAACAAGAAAACCCCCCTGTCTACAGACTGATGTCTACCCTTCATCAGTCACTTAAGAATATAAAGTGTACACGAAGATTAAGTTGGGTAGGGAAAAAAACATGTTTTCTGGTGCTTTTTCTTAATGCATGAAAGTCAAGGAGTTACTTTTGGCCTTTCCATATGCAACAAAATAATAAATTACAGGGGATGTTACAATTAACCTGCTCCAATTCCCTATTTTTCTGTAGGAGAGAGGCAGCTAGAGAGCCTCTTTCACAGGTCAGACAAAAGTTATGCCTGTGTGATGTTTCATGGCATGACTGTATTTTGTCAAACTGTTTTGTTTCTATGATTTCAATAGGCACCTTTCACAGCCACTAGAGCTTTGAATTACGAAGTTAATCTGGGAAAGATAGCACAAATTTAACATAGTATCCAGTTCCTGCTTCAGCCCCAGACAGATGAGCAGCAAATCACTTCATTTCTCCATGCCCTGTCTGCAAGACAGGCTAATGAAAGGCTTATGCAAGCTCAGAGAGTGGTTTCTGTCTGAAGCTTTATCTGCATCGGAGGACAAGTGGAAGAAGGGAAGCACAGCTCTTGTTCCCTGGGGGGGAATAGCTGCAGAGCTGAATGCTGCTGAGCTGCCTGCCATGGCAACAGGCCTCAGCCCCAACAGGGTCCCGCCACAAGGTAAACTGCAGTGGCACCATCACTACAACAAATATTGCAGCAGGCTCTCGAGTCTAACAAGGAAGGAAGATGACTCAGAGAAAAACCATCACGGTTCACACATGCAGCTTTGGTGCTCACTTCTATACCAGGCATGTACATATAAAAGAGCTACTTTTAGCAGTTGTGATTTGCTTTAAACGAGACAACAAAAAAGCCCTTACCTAGTAATGTGACCACTATTCCCAGCAATCCAGTTCCAGCTCCCAGCTCAATCACAGACCGATCCCTGAGATCAATGTCTTCCATCTCCAGATAAGCACACAGAACAACAGCCTAAGCCAAGAGACAAGGGCGATTAAGCACAGGGTTTCAGTCACACTGAACACAGGCTTTCTGGTTTAACTTGAGAGAGAAGGTTACAGGAAGGGTCAGGTGCTTCAGGTCTGCAGCAAACTTTGTTCAGCCCTTC
Source organism: Leptocoma aspasia (assembly GCA_013399835.1). NCBI lineage: Eukaryota > Metazoa > Chordata > Aves > Passeriformes > Nectariniidae > Leptocoma > Leptocoma aspasia. Next base: position 1,885,994 of record VXAX01003481.1, on the reverse strand, counting down.
TCCACCTCCTGTGTGCACATGCAGTCTTTTTATGCTTTATGGAAGTTTTTTGTAGAGTTTTATGGAAGACTCCTACTGGCAAAATGAAAAAAGAACCACAGAGGTTACAACTTGGATGTGGTAACTGCTCCATGAATCCCCAAACGTAACAGGAGATAGAAAGAGTTGTACTTGGAAAGGAAAAGCTGAGGGGTTGTCAAACACTAGCAAATGAACACAGTATTGCAAAAGTCCAGAATAGTATCTTGTATGGTATTTCAAAAGGTTTCTGCACAACACTGGTATGCCCTCGGGAAGGACACAGAGAAAGCAAACTAATGACACTTCTCGCTGGCTGTATCTAGCATGTTATATGTTACATAGATCGTGATAAGGACCTCTCCCACAGCAAGTTCTGTCAAAGTTGATGTCCAGAAAGATCAGCAACCCTGTACACCAACTCATTTGAGAAGTTTGCTAAAAATGCTAAACTTCTTCTTTTAAACTAAAGGTATAAGTGCAATTTGTGTGTGGACTGAATTCCAACCCGATGGGAAGCCCTTGGATTCCTACAGTGATGCTGTGAGCGACTACCCTGCAGCCTTGGACCCAGCACAAACCCCTCTGTTTTGCATGGTTCTTATCCCCTAAGATAAAGTCTATCAGCAGTCCTGCTTGAGGCTACAAGCAGTGGGATCTATGCCGTGCTCTGAAGGGTGCCAAGCTAACATCACCAGCCACTGTAAAGAAAGAGATGAGTTATCTGGAGTATTTCCTGTATTGGGCACTTGTCGTGCAGGGTTTAGGTGGCGCACCTCCCTTGCGTTCCTGCAGAACCTCTTATGGGGCAAGAGGACTAAGTAAAGCACAATTTAACATATTATTTCCTGACATAAAAAAAATTAAAAGCCTTCCCTTTACAATTCTACGGTAAATAATTTTCTACGGTGAATCTGAAAGCTCGCCAAGAGCCACAGGAAGCCACCGAGAAAAGCTGCGCTTGCCATGAACACCTACCGCGTCCCAGACCACGGCCGCCACCCCCAGCCGCCGCCAGTCCTGCTGGAGGCGGATGGTGCGGCTGGCGAAGTGGAAGGTGGCCGAAGGGCTGTGCAGCTGCCGCGCTGCCCAGCCGCCTCCCTCTTCGTAGGGCACCAAGGCCATCCTGCCGCCGGCGACCGCAGCCCCGGGCTCCGGCTCACCGCGGCCTCGNGCTGGGCTGGGCTGGGCTGGGAGGTCCCCGGAGCGCTCCTGCCCCTCCAGGCGGCAGGGAGGCTGTGCCGGGGCCGGCGGCGCGGGGAGGGCCCCGGGGCGGCCCGAGGGGAGAAGCGCCGCGCTGCCTCCTGTGGGAGGCCGGGGCCCGGAGGGGCTCCTCGCCTGCTCACAGCCGCTGCCACGCGGAAAGGTACGGGGGGAAAGGTCCCACGCCTGTGGGACATTGTCAGCTGTCCCCGCAGCCTCCCTGTGGTGCTAGCCTCTGGCTTTTGCTTCGGGGGGCGTTTGAAGTCAGTGCCGGAGAAAAGCATTTGTGCAGCGCAGCATGCCCCGTCCTCCATCGGTGGCACGGAGAGCGTTATCTCCGCAAGTGCTCCTCACAGCCTGGGAGCGCTTCCTCAGGCGCTGGGTAAGCAGCGCAGAAACAGCAGTTCTGCATCTCAGTCCAGCACGGACCAAGGCAGCACAGCCAAGGCTGCTCTCGGCTGGCGGTGTGGCGGAGACGCTCACCGGCGCTGTTTGTGCATGGGCTTCTCTTCACCTTTGGCTCCATTTAATCTCTTGTTTGGCAAAACAACACAGTGCTCCTCTCCTGTGTTACTTGAACTAGCTCCAAAGACTGCTAAAGGCCATGGGAGAGCCATGGGGGGAAGTGTCCTGGCAGCACTGATGCTCTGGCTGCCTGGAGGCACTGCTGCAGGTTCCCCACAGAAAGGCGAAGTGCCTGCAGCCACGCTCCTCAGCCCCTGACAGGAGCATGGGGCAGCAGGGGCAGGGGACACATCTTCTCTGCCCCATCTCTAGTGGCTCTGTGCCTGACAGCTCCCGGTGACACCACCGATGGGACAAGGCCGGCCCCTCGAAGGTGGGGACTGTAACCAGCTCCAGAAAACATCCCCTTTCTCTTTCCCACAGGGACCAGCAAATCTGTTTGGCAGACAAAGGCAAATATGGTTACATCTAAAAGCTCTCAATTTCAACAGAGTGGCTCAAGATTCATGAAAATATCTGTGGAGGATCATTACAGGTTGCACAGGGGTAGCAGAGAGTAAAGCTTGTTTTTAGGGTTCTGCTGCTGTAGGAAAATGGAACCCAAAATTTCACTTGCCCCAAACCAGTCCATACTTGTCTTATGGCAACTCAGACTTCTCCCTATAAACATGCCAGAACAGGTGTGATGATTCAGTTTTCTGTGGTTTTATGTCCTAAAGTGCTGGTCCCTTGCCACTATTCCTGCTTTTGAGAGTTTGAAATTGCTTGTGCTATTATCTTGATTATTTTTTAAATTATTTATATAGGCAGTGTGGGAAAAAAGCAATGAGAACTCTGTTTGAATGACTTTTTGTGTCACCTACACTCTGCCTAAACTACATCAGCAGGCAAATAGAGGGAAACTCCCAAATGGCACGAAGCTTCCACCTCCACCTCCTGCACCATATGCCAGCCCTGGGATCTCCAGCCAGAATATGGAGGAGTGTGGCAGGGCTCCAGTGCTCCCAAACTGCATCTTTTCTGTCCCAGATGAGTTTTCTTCCCCTGCAGTATTTCGTAAGACCAAGTGTGTGGCTGAATAGCAACCAGAGTAAAAAAAGGCTGCATGTGAAAATGTATTGTTCCCAAAGATGATAATGCAGTGAGTGCTTTTATCCCAATAATGTGATTTTGTTAGTCAGATATCCCTGAATATCTTAGGAGCACAGCAGGTTCTCTACCAATCCTGGACTGCTTCCTAGAAATATTTCCCCTTTCTCCCTGATAAAGTTGCTCTGGCACTGACTTCCACGAGCCTTAGACAGAAGATCAGAAGTTACTTCCCAGATCATAACTGGACAGTGAAGCTATTAAGAGAGAAGCAAGTCCACTAGAAGTTTAGTAAGGGCCCTGATTCCCCATATTCATTCTGAGCCTATATTTACCTTCTCTTCACCTTTCCACATCCATTTTCTAAGAAAAAGGAGTACCTGGGTATTATAGTGGCAGAGAGACACACTTGGTTTCTTCTGCCTTTCCTGACAGTAAAAGGATAAGGAAAACACAGCAGCACATAATTGTGGCTAAAACAGCTGCCCAGAGCTGAAATGCCTTTCTCCCAGCAGGGCCAAAGCTCAGCACAGCAGTGAAGTGGTGAGAACGTAGCCTGGTTTGGCTTTTGAGCACTGCAGAGGGCTGTAAGGACACCTAAGCTGCAGGTAATCTTGCAAAGTAGCAAACAGCTGATTTTAAGGTAAGCAAGAATGATTTAAAGTATGAAGAAACACCGATTCAAGTCCATTCTTACCTCATTCAGCTATTTGATAAAGCAGGCATAATGTAGCCAATCATGAGTAAATCCCACCACCTCGGATTTGGGTTAGCTGCTCGGGGTAATTAAGAAAAAGTGTTTAAGTGCAATGGTCCTTGAAATACAAAAGATCAAAGAACAAAGTAGATAAGATAGAAATGAGTACAAATTATTTTGAATCTATGCTAATATAACTCTCTGCAATTTTCTCTTTGCTGCTTAGTATGTAAAATGCTCCCTGAGAAATGAATGTGACAGTTCTTGTGATAGCTCTGCAGACACTGGATGCACTGCATGTCTGCACATGGATTTTGGAGACATCCATGATGGGAAAATACTGCATCCCTCACACAGTCTCTGGTTACCAAGGCAAAGGCAGATATAAATAGAAACAATCTGATTTTTTTTAAACTCCATCTAGAAACCTGTGTTGTTGATAACCCTCTGACAGCAATGCCTTATTCCAAATGGTTCTGTTCTACATTTGTGTGGAAACTTCTGGTTTAATCCTTTCCTCCCGAAATAAACAGCAGCTACTTCTGGTTGTCATTCCACTGAAATATGAAAATTGTCTTGGAAGTAAAGTTTGGACAAATATCTGTTTTGCTAAGAGCTTTCATCAACCAAATGAATGAGAGCTAACACAAAGCTTGGAGAAAAACCCAGAATAAAAAGCAGTCTTTCTCTCTATGTATCACTGTAAGTGGCCATTCAAATGACTAGCACTGAAATGATTTAACAAGTTTTACATTTTCATCTTCACCAGAAGAATCTTTCAGATTCTCCACACATAAAATAGATGGGGTGGTGAATCACTTGCTGTTAAATACAAAGGGAATAAAGCAGAGATTAATTTGGTTGATGACAGCTTGCAGTTGCAGAATCAAGACAGCCTCAGCTTGAAGTGATTTGGATCACCTTTGAAACTGATGGGGTGAATTAAAAATAAAAACTTAGGTTTCTGCAGAAACTGGTGGGTTATCAGTAGACCTTAGAACTTGCTGCTGCTGCAAGATCCTTGCAAAAAAAGTGAAATCTTGAAATAAATGTATAATCCGATCTAGTGTTCCATTTCCCTTACACACAGAGTTACATTAAACAGTGGAAGTAATGATCAAAAATATAAAGATGTATAATTTCATAAATGCTTGAGCTGAAACACAGGAAGTTTCTGGAACTTCTGAAGAGGGAGTTTCCCATCAGTAATACTATATTCATCCCTTCAACCTTGCATCTCGATAAACTGCCACATGTAGTCACCACATTTACTAAAATGTCTTGTTACAGAAAGATCACTTAGCTTTTAGTAGAATTATGTGAGTGAGCTCTCAAAGGCCTTGCAGGTCTGAAAGCTGACATTGTTCTGAAGTTTTAGTTAAGGAACAAAAAGCAAATTGAGTAAGCTCTTCTTCACAACTAACCACTGGATTTCCAGCTGCACTTCATTTGCTGGAAACCTCCCCGCACTTTCAGATGTTCACAGACCTACAGCCTTACCCACATCTCCAGCTGCTGAACTTCCAGGCCACGAGATGCCAGTGTCAGGTCTTGGGAGGGGAGAGTCCATAACCCATGGAGCAAGACTGACATGTGAGCAGCCATGGGAAAGGCTGCTCCAGCAGCGCTCCCGGGAGCACAGGGCTGTGGTGGGGAAGTGGAACAGACATGGGGCAGGGAAAATGCTACAAAAACCTTCCTTTTGTGGAATCTGAGTATGGATCTAGAGGCTTAACATTAGGTGGAGAAATTTATTATATGCTCTATAGGTGCAGTGTTTTGCAATTCAAGAGGAAATTACAGTACAAGCAATGCACTGTATAACTTTAAAACTAGTTAACAACTAATTTTAAACAATTTAAAAATAATTATATGGACAGGCAGACAACAGCTATAGCATTCATATAGATGCAAAGGCATTTCCTTCAGTGCAAGCCATTGCCTTTTTAAAAGAAGGAAGAATCCAAGCATATGAAAAATGTGGGGGATTTAGTGTTATTTCTAATGATATTGTCAGTGTTTCTCTTCTTGAGTCCTTAGAAAATCCATCAGATCATAGAGAAGATGGAAGAGTTGAGTCTAAGCAATTTCAGATACCTTAAAACTAACAGGGAGGGCCCCTTAGCACCACTGTGCAGGCTTTGGTGGCCCAGAGTTGGAATTAGAACGGCAGGTTACCCTAAATAAACTTACTGCAGGACTTACACATGCACAGTTAGATTTTTCTGAATAAACTATTCATGTTAAACTATTTGTGTTAAAATACTGAAAGGCATTTTCTTTTTCCACATAAGAAATCTGTATCCCTGACCTGCAGTTACAGCTATTCCTAATACTTGATAAATAGAAGTGGTGGTTCTGCCAGCCCAAAGTACAGCTTTGCAGGCCTCTGTCTTGGCTCCAGCACATCTCGAATTTTCTTCTCAGGTACTAACCCTCCATTAACACAAACTTAGTCTTTGGTAACTGTCAAGCTGGTTTTATTTTACCTGAAGACAAAACAAAGATAGGAGCAGAAGAGAGAAGCTAAGATAAAGAAAGGTTTACTCCCACATGCCTGTGCTGTTGGTATCCCTGCAGCGAATCAGATGCTCGCATGCCAGCCAAGCAGCTTCTGCATTGCCTGTAATGACATCTTAGATTGCAGCAAAGGCAAAAGGAGGGGTTTAATCAATGACAGCAGCACTGCAGTCTGTCCTTATGCTATCAAACACAGCTCCCCAGCCCTGGTTTGCTTGTATTCACTGCTAGCCAAGGTAGTACAGGAGATTTAATAGTGTGTGAAACTTTAGGGCTGCTAAAAATTCACCTTGGGTGTTCTGAATAACCTCCCTGGTTACTTTTCTCCCTCAAACACTGGAATATTCTATTTCCCTAACTACTGTTTTGCTCAGGGATTTTTCCCTTAAATGGCTGTAGTCTTAGGTTACTTGTCAGCTTCAAAAGACATCACACGTGCAACATTTTTGTCCTGTCAGCTGGTAGTGGTTTTCAAAACAGGATGCCTATTTTTCCCCCGATTATTTCCAAGTGAGACACAGAAGTCTGAGCTTTTGTTTTCAGTTGGTTATACAGGTTCAACCTGGTGATTCATTCTTCCTGCAGCTACATTTCCAGGAAAAGACAAAGCCCTGGCTCTTCTCCAAGTTATCCAAGTAAGATCAGAAAGCACTCCTCCCCCAGCTGTGACACTTTCTAAGAAGGGAGAAATTGAACAAAACACATCCCAGAGTTGGTGTCATCACCCTGCAGACAGTCAAGGAGGTGCATGACCTTGGAAAGGCATGTGCAGTACCAAGTCAGGGTGAAGATAACAGCAGAGTTTACTGGATTTAAGATTCTTGGCCATGTGAAGCACAACGAAGTGCATGCAACAAGCCATTCTCCATTTCTGGGACTGATGAAGCTGGATGGTTTACGGGAAATTCTGCAATTTAATTTCAAGCCTTTTAGAAGACTCATCTTCTTGTTGCAGTTGGTGTGGACAAGAACATATGCTTGGAGTTGGGAATTTTTCAAGCATTATTACTCATAAAGAAGCTGGTAACTTCAGTTTCAGACATCTCTTAGGGATACTGCTGCTTGCAGATGAAGGGAAGCCTGGTTTTGCATCATGACGCAAAGGACAACAGGGTTGTGTGGTTGTGAATGCAAGTGCTGAGATGTCAGAGAGGGAGTTAAATAAAAACCTGCACAACTCTGCCTACAAGGAACCATCACAGGAAACATAAAGACTTGTCTGAGAAGTGGGGTTCCTTTGAACCCAAGCAGAGAGCAGCTCACATGTACTCAGCATATGGGCCAAGTACAGAGACAGAATTAAGCCCACAAGCCAAAACACAGCTGGTAGCACTGATATTAGTCCAGTCAAGCCTCGTAGTCTTCATTTATTATGCATCCTGCAAATAATTATACATATAGTTAAGTTTATAGCTCAGAAGCTGCATATAGTGGTTGGCAGGGTGTGCTCCTCACTTGGAGTAGTTGGCAGGGTGTTGCTCCTCTGATCTCATTAGACTAACATGAGGAGCAAGTCTGGTCCTTTATATATTCAGAATAAACCACAGGTCTTTCTAATCTCTGCATATTAGGAACAGAGGTCACTACTCTTTTGGCTGTCATCAGAATCTGATTTAGGGTTTGTTTCAAGATGCTGTCTGGCCCTCCTTAAAGGCTGTGTGGAGCTCTCCCGAAGTTTGCAGCAACTTCCCAAGAGGGCTTAAATTAGGATTTGTTTCCCCCATTTTTGGAAGTTACTTTGCTTTCCCTTTTGTGCAAATTAAAGCACAGGAGGGTTGCTGCCCACCGGGTGTCCTGCTCAGAGACAAGGGGTGGTAATTGAGAGTCCCATGGCACACACCTCTCTTCTTGGAGCAGGAGGAAAAGAGGTTGGATCCCAACAGTCCATAGTAAGCGATTTTCAGCTCAGGCATTCATTATTGCCATGATCCGCCATCCAAAATGCCTGCTTATGCAAAATGTGGATCTAGGTACATGCTGCCCATTGTACATCAAAGTAATTGATTTTTTTAAATAATGGAAACTCTGATGATTCACTGGGGCAAATCAAGCAGAACAGTAGAAAGATGAGACAGAAAATAGGAAGAGAACCAGGACCAGTAATAAATCATGATAGAGGGTATTCAGTGCATTGCTATAGCAGGAAGTCAATAGAATGTTAAGCTGCATAAATACAAGATAATGTGTTTCATTTCTGCAGGGTGTTGCTCAGACTACACCTATTAACAGGATCACCTGGTTCTGCAGAAAATACACACAGCAACAGGTTTTGTCATATTATCCTGATAAATCAGATCTGAATTAAGACTTTAAGAGTTACTTTGCCAAAATGGAGCAGGAAATGAATATTCCTCATCACTGCAGCTAAATGAAAACATGCACAGATATGGAAAATTACTCTTTAGTGGTGTACTGAGGTATGTGGAAGCGGAAGCTTAACTTCTCCTGGAATGACAAGGAGGTGGGACAGTTTGCTGTTTCTGTGACTTCCAGGGATTAAATTCAGCTTCCTCTTGCTTAAGACCTACATGAATAAGTCCTCACAGGGAAAAAGACTAGTGATTTCTTTCCTCCCTCTGCATGTTTGTATAAATCCTGATACTCTACAACAGCACTAGCCCAGGGGAAGAGCAGCCTTCATCTCTCCCCATTTGCAGAATTACACACTGAGAACAAGTATGAAACCCATGGGAATCTTCAGCCTCTGGGAGGCAGAGGAACCAAAACCTTCACACCCAAATAGCAGTGAGGCACGTCACATACTCCAGCCACTCCAAGCTCCCAGCATTTTTCACCTATCGGCACAAGTATGTGGGGTTTTGGCTGTTGGCCCCAATGGCTGGGTCCTGGTGCTCAGCTGCCTGGTGAGCCACTCTTGCTCACTTCCTCACCCTTGAACAAGGATTTTCCACTGCCCAAAGCCGCAGCTTTGGCAAAGGATTCCCTTGAGGCTGCTCCAAAGCTGAGAGTTAGCAGAGGTCCCAGCTTGCTGCTGGGATCCCCTGAGGCACTTGCTGCAGCTGCACCTCCCTTTGCCAAAGCCAGGCAGCCCCACAGCACAGGGCTGCAAGGAACAGAGGGATTTGGCTTTAGGCACAGACACTCGGCATGGCTGCTGTCCGGCTGAGGTGTGAGGATTTGCCTGTGGCCACTGCTCCGGATGGAGCAGCTCACCTCCATCAGTGTGGAGCCACTGGTAGGGGCCCAGCAGTGCAGCAAGAGTGCAGCTTGCTCAGCCTCGCCAGTTTCTGAAAATAGTCAGCCAGGTGCAAAGAGTGAGGGAAGGTATTGCTCTTCTCGTGCAAGAGTAAATTCTGCCAGTTTTCATATTAAATAGTGCAGATGCAAGCCAACTCTTATTCTTGCTTGAGAATCAATTACTTCAGTAAGTCACACCAACCCTCTAGCTTCTTGTCTTTCCCCACCATCCTCACAAAAAATCAGTGGGTGCAATGCTAGAGGGAAGAAAACATCAATCTCTGAATGGTTATTTTGCATGAAGCCCCTTTTTCCCTCCCTGGCTCAGGTCAGTCTCCTGTTCCACCCGATGGTTAACCCCTGGCCCTTCCCAGAACTGGGAGCAAGACTGCCTGGCCTACAGCTTTCCAAGTGGAGTGCAGACACTGCAGAGGGACTTCTGTTGGCCTGAAGTGGTTCAAGGAGTGCTGAAAGCAAATCTTCCCCAAGGCCCTCGTGTAATCCGCAGCAAGGTCAGATTCCTCTGGAGTAACGAGGCTTTGCAAACTGTCAGTAGCATGTAAACAGGCTTGGCTAACACAGTTTAGAGAAATTGCTGGTAAGTGAAAAGGTATCATTCATCAGTCTGAGGGAATAATCCTCGTATAAGACTATAAATCATTTGGTTTGTCACTTTCTTGTGCCTGGGATTAAGTTGTACAAATTCTGGAAACCCAGCATCTATGACTTCCTCTCTTCAAACACATGGTTTGCCCAGAAACTCCATGTTTGTCATCACATGGGAGAGCCAACATTAGGATTTTTCCTACAAAATGGAGTAAAACCCTGAGCCTGTTTATCTTTGGAATAACTGCCAGCATGATAGCAGAGTTTTGTAATACTTTCATGTGTTCCTAAGTCTTCTGCAGAGCCATTCTTATCAGGGTCCAGAGTTAAGTTTTTGTAGCGATAGTGGGTTGTTTCATTGCAGAACAACGCATGTTTGTGTTTATAGGGGCCTCTGACTGCTGTGGGTATCTCGCCCTCTAATCCATCTTCCCTGGAGTGTATTTGAACATTCCAGTCCTCTTACGAGCTCTCAGGTAGCTGAAACTCAGCGAGCAAATACGCAGCTGCTGGGGACTTTCAGCGGTCCCCGGGGATGCCGGCGGCCCCGTGCAGTGTCCCTTTCCCGGACTGCTGGCAGGCACGGCGCACAGCAGCGAACTGAGCACCCGGCGGGACGCGGCACTGCCGAGGCCCCGCCGCCCCTTTAAAGGGGGGGGAGAACCCGGCCACGAGNNCCCGGCCACGAGCTGCTCCAACTCGCAGCAGCGGCGGCGGGGCAGCGCTGGCCTTGTGGCTCGTGCTCCTGCGCGGTGCAGTGGCCGCCGCTGTCCCCTGCCTGTCGCCTGCCTGTTCCGCATTCCCGCACGGCCGCTCCCACCGCACCCGCAGCACGTGCACGCCCGGCCAGCGCGAGCCCCCCGGGGGCGGGGCCGAGCGCGCGGCGCCGAGCGGGCGTGGCCACGGGGGCGCGTCTGAGG
>VXAX01003481.1:1834466-1874981 GCA_013399835.1 Leptocoma aspasia | reverse complement strand
ACGGCCCCGGCGGGTCCGGGTTCGGGCCGGGACCTCCGCCCGCGGGACAAGCCCGGGGCCGCTCGGCTAGTCCCCGCCCGGGCCAGGAGCGCCTCCCCTGCCGGCCAGCGCCCGGCCCTGCCCGGATCCCCGAGAGGGGGTCGGGGAACGAGAAGAGAACGTGGCAGAGCCCCCGGGTGCTCCTGGCTGAGCTGGAGAAGTCCGGCTGCTCCTTTCCCCTTAACTATGGAGTCGTGACTCGGTCGCAGTGCTCGGGCAGGTCGCAAAAGCTGCTGCATTTCCAGTCTCTGTTGAACAGGAGGAAGGAAGAGGGTGTGTGGGGAGTAAGGGAATTAAGAATTGCAAAGATTGTGTGCATATGACATCACCGTGGCTGGACGTGGGTAATTTATACTCTGGCTGTGCAGGGTTTGTAACTGTGGACCCATGACACCGGCGTTCCTTGTCGCGTAGCTCTCGGTGTTCCCAATTTGCTTTCCTTGGACTCATGGGAAAGTACGTGTGTGCTGCTCAGATTCCTTGCAGTTCCACCCGGAGCACTGGTACCTCACAGACTGGCTCTGTAAGGCATCTCCTCCTGAGCCGGGAGAGCTGCAGGGCTGTGCTGCGGGAGTTCCAGAGACATGTAACAGGTTCGGGGTGCTCCTGTCTGGCCGGGCGCTCACGTGGTGCTGCTGCAGCCGCACGGCGCAGTCTAGCACCTCTTGATATTCAAAACTTAGTTTAATTAACAAACATCTTGCTATTCCTCTTCGCAATTATAACCACACCTATGCGAAATACATTTGCTTGGAAAAAGATAGCCTGCCTGACATCTTTAATGTACGGTGCATACAATAACAATAATCGCTGTAATCCATACTCTTCTTGAACTTAAGAAAAAGATTTTTGCTATCAGACTCGTTGCAGAAGGGTGTGTGGAGACCTTCAGAAATGGAATTATTAAACTTGCAGGGTTCTGCACAGCACCATATGGTGCAGCTGTTCCAGAAATGAGATGGAATAGTCAGCCCCTTGGATCTCCTCTGAGACAGCTGTGCAGTAGTAGAAATTATGTTTGCTGCCTAGGAGAAATAAACCTTTATTTTTGCGGGAAGATTATTACTGAACTCTCTTAACTCATTAGAGGAGGAGGAGCTAAACTCTCTAAAGATTCTAATAAGCCAAGCAAAAATGCCTAAGCTGAATAAATCTCAGGAATAAGGGTTGTGTTTGTTTTAATCTTTAGTATGTGATCATGTCAGCTGTGCTTAGAGATTTAATTGTGAATTCATCCATGTTTCAGGACTTGAAGTAGAGAAGTATTTCTTTTTTTTTAAATTTGCAAGCCTGAATAAGAGTGTATAGTCCAAGAATAAGATAGTAGCTGTCTATCACAAATTTTACTTTTGTGGCTATGAAAACTTTAGATTTGAGGCAGGAGATAATCCTAAAATTAGAACTGCATAAGTAGTATATGTTTAAAATTATTTTAAAGATCACTTTTACAGTGCTGTGTGGTTCACTGTTGCCCTCCGAAGTTGATCTGCTGCAAGTGATAGATGATATTTGAAGTTTTCTGATTGATACAACTCTTCAGGGGTGCAGAAAGTATCAAAGTTTGATATCTTCATTAAAATAAAATTCTGGATAGTCAATCTTAAAAGTAAAACTTCTTGTGTTGATTTTTGAATATTACAAAGCACCCCCTGGATAGAATTGAAGCAGTTAACTTGAAAATGTAAAGCACTATTTGTGAAGTCTGTAATCAAGTGTTATGATACAGGCTTTACAAAGAAGTTTGAAGTGACACAGCTATCTGTTTAATACCTTCTATGAAAACATAAATCTCTCATAGACTAGATAGCTATGCTTATTCCTCTTAAACTCTGGTATGTAAAAGCTGTTGGCATACCCAAACCATGCAAACAGCCTGCAGGTTTCTGTGCTGTTGATTACTAGAAAGTATTAGTTTTGTAGGGGGATAAAACGTATTTCTGTAATTGATTAATGTATAATACCACAGGCTAGCTCAGATTCTAACTTAGTCTATAATGGGAGGCTGAGAACCAACTGGCTGCCCTTTTCTTGAATCCTTTGGCAGTGAGAAATGAGAAAGCTGCAAGGAAAACAGTCCAGATCACTTTGGCTATTTTTGTTCCATGCTGCTCAGTTCTAGGAGTTTCTAAGAAAACAGCTAAATATATCAGAAAGTTAGCATCCGAATGGGATGGAGATGCTTCATTCCTTAAATTTCTGCCTCTGTGTTGTTTGTTGTTCTGAAGCCTGTCTTAAGTACTTTTGCACTTCTTTTGCTAAAATTGAATGTTTTGGTTGTATCAGGAATGCAGAAGTTGCCAACTGAGCTTTGGACTTTTTGTTTTGTGTTGTTTCATAGTTTTGTGTTGCTCTTTCATAGCAAATGGAATGTATTCCTTGCAGGTCTGTGCTCTTAAGTGAGGATTATTCTGTAGCTTCTCCAGCACTCTCCTTAACAAGCAATACTTTCCAGTCAGCACTGCTTAGATTGTCTGTATCAAATCAGAATTAAACAAGGAAATTCTCACTTTCTTAAAATGAACAAATTATGATGTGGTATTTATGTATGACAAAAAAGCAGTGGTAGGTGGAATGGAGGTAAAACACACAGTAAAACTGAAAGTCTGATGTTTCAACAAAGGTTAATTCAAACAGGAAAGGTTTGTCAGATCCTCTACTAAGAGAATTTAAAGCATGACCTTGTATTCTATGGCTCTCAGGATCCTGAGCCATAACCTGTTCGGTGCATGCTTTCTCCAAACAAGAAATAAGCCTGTATTTGTGGTTTGATATGCTAACCCAAGTTGGAGTAAGTAAACAGGAATAAACATAACTTTGAAAACAGAAGTTTCTTCCAAATAGGTTCAGGCCTACTGCTAATATTAAATATCAAAGTCTGCCATGAATCTAAAGCAGCTAGTTGACTTTTCAGCTGAGCATTAAGTGTTCCTTAAATCAACAGTTCAACACAGTTTGAATTGACCAAAAAAGCTTTCCAATCTAGTTTTAGTAGTGGTCGCTCTTTGATCTTAGTGTGCCACTTGGGCTGTGGTGATGGGTTTGGTGTTTGGTTGGTTGTTTGGGTTTGTTTGATTGTTTGGGTTTTTCCCCCGCCAAATGAGTGTCTACTAATCTTTATTTTGGGCTTCCTTTTTTTTTCTTGAGATATTTTTTTTTTCTGATTATTTGGGGGAAGAACTTCTTACAGCTAACACTTTTTTGCTAGATCCCTATGTTTAAACATAGATCTACTTCTTAAAAAATTATTTGATCCTTGGATAAAACTAGAACAAGACCTTGCTTGGCAGATGTTTCTCACTTGTATTTTAAGTCATCTCCCTGCACTGCTGCTGTTTACTGAGTTTGAGCAGAGGTTTGCCTGATTCCCTTGCACCAAGGGGAAGAGTGTTGCCCTACTGAAGTGGTGGGACAAAGTGACCTGGTACCCTCACCTGAATAACTGGGGCATGGAGAATGACAAGGGAAAAGACAGTCAGAAATAAGAGGGAACAGCAAATGGGATCAGGAGAGGAGCTGGGTGGGATGTGATCATCACACACAGGTTAGATGGGAAATCAAATGGGAGGGGTCTTTGAAGAGGAGAGTTAATAGGGATGTAGTAAGTGAGGTTTACCTGGCTAGTGCCTAGAGTAACTCTTGAAAGCTTCAGGTGTGTGCATGCTGCAGTTATTAAACAGTGTTGAAGATGGACAGATATTTGGATATATTGATTGTCTGTGATCTGGTTGTCTCTAAATCTCCTTGCAGAAGGTCTAAATACTGTTAATTTGTTTCTCTTATATAATTTCAGTTTATTTCAGGCATGTGGGTGGAGGTTTTTTCCTGGGTTTTTTTTAGTACGGGGTTTGTTTGTTGTTGGGGTTTTTTTTTTTAATCCTAGTTAAAATAAAATGTTAGTTAAGTTACAACACTTTGGTGCAAAGAATCAGCATTTTGATGCCAGCAGTTTTCATCATAGGGAAGGCTTAACCATTTTGTGTTGGCTTTTGTGCCTCTCTATTTGAAGATCTGTAGCTGCATAGATTGACAAATACTGTTGTCTATTTGGACAAAAATGAAGCTAGAGCTAAAAACCAAATGATGCTCTGGTGCCTTTTCTTAGTGTTCCCTCTGCTTTTTTCCTTGTAGTCACTGAGTTTCTCACCTAACTTAGACTCACTCTTCATTCTCCATAACTGTCAATATCCCTTTCCAAAAACTGACTAGACATTCTTTACAAAGGTGTTTGTAGCAGTTGCAGGTAGTCTGTGATCTTGAAAAATATGAACTATTGGACTTTCTGTAAGCCTGAAACACCTTCCATGTTGTTGTCCTAAGAAGCTTGATGCCATGGCCTCTAGAAACATTCTGTGAAGTACCTGTAGTTGAAATGACTGAGTCACAAAGTCATCCAGGAACAGCAATGAAATTGATCTACAGATTTGGGAATTTGAAATAAAATAATTCATCGCTGCAGTATAGTATTTGTATTTCTGTTTTCATGCCTGGATGCTGCTGGTAACTAAAGACTCCTCTATCCTTTCTTTCCTTCAGTAAGTCTTGGAGACTTTTGCAGCAAGCAAGTAAACCTTAGGTTTTTAAGAGTAGCTGGTATGGAACATATGTACATGAAGCTCATGTCAGGGAGACTGATTTGTGTTTCTGGTGTGTTTCTTCAGGCTTTCAGCATAACAGCTATTGAAAGGAAATATAGAATCAGAGGGGTTTGATGAAACTTACAGAACTACGGAAACTGAATTCATTTTAATCTTTACTTTTTTTTAAACTGATTCTGTGTGACTTACCTCTAGCATCCTTATCCTCTGCTGGCTTTCTTTAGGAGATTTGCTGTTTTCCCTCCTACCTGCAGGGTAGATGTTGTAGAAGAACAGAAGTTCTGTGGCTAGGAGTATGTGTTCTCTCAAGTGTGATCATTGTGGTGAGGTCATACCAAAAAGCTGACTAACAGGGGAATGAACTTGCACAGCCAGCAAAACACAAAACCTACTCCTCCCAGATTCATATTGCACATTAAACTAATATTTCTAACATTGTTTCTTCCACATACAGGGAGAAGGAAGAAGTTGCTGTGGGAGGCAGGAGGAAAATTCTACCAAACATTAAGAACTCAGACCTTGCATCTGTAGATCCTTGCCAGCAAGTTTATGTTGAGATTTTTAAACCTATCTGGTTTTTTCTTCATTACATCTAGAGTTTGAATGTGCACGTTTATTTCACTCACTAGAAAAATAATGTTTTCAGAAGAAAACTCTGAATGTTTTGATTTCAAGAGATAAGTGAGGATGATAGTGACTTAAAAAAAACTTGGTGCTATTTAAGTGTGTAGTAAAGCCAGATGAATAAAATTGAAGATCTTCCTTGCAGATGATACTGAGTATCAGGATTACCTTAACAGCTTACACAAAAATCCCCCTGTCAGCCAGGTAGCATTCTACAATGTTTGATGAGCTGTGTGTGTATAGCACAGCTTTGCTTCTGTTCGGAGTTTGAAAGGGTCTCAAGTCATTGCAGTAATCAAATATTGTTGATTTTTTTCCAGTGTGAAAACTAACACTGGCTTGTTATGAAGTGTGTCAGGCTCAGATAATAAACTGCTGAATGCCAGTATCTTTCAAAGACTAAAAAAAAGTCTTTTTCTGTAAAGCTCTTGGACATGATTTATTACATGGATAGTTATTTTTCTTTTATAGAACAAACTGCAGGTAAGGTCCAGGCTTCATTTGAAGTTTGCAAATGTGAACAATTGGAAGAGGTGAAAAATATACCACGTGCCAATCTACCAGGTGGCATGTGACACCAGCAAACACTGCAGTGTGTCTTGCTTTGGTCACCTGCAGACACAACCTGAGACTGGAATTTCTGGTACTTACCCATTCTGCTTTCTAAACCAGGGCTTGGAAGTGAGGCACAGAACATGTGAGGAGTTGTTACAGGAAGGCTTTCCTTACGCTTGCTGTTGTCAGCGTGGATCTAAGATTCTAGGTTACTCTTCAATGTGTACCAAAATTTTTTTTTTGTTTGGTATGGTTTGGTGTTTTTGTTTTGTTTGTTTTTGTGGAATTTTTTTGTGTCATTTTGGTTTTGTGGGGGTTTTTGTTTTGTTTTGGGGTGGTTTTTTGTTGTTTTTGTTTTGGCTTATCAGTTAGAAAATTAGAGCTGTGGACTTCAACTTTAGCCTCTGGTGATAGGGAATTGTGTTGTGTGTGAAGGTTGGTGTGGGGAATAAAAAGTGACAGCATAGAACTAATTCTTTCTCCTTGTCCTTTAAATGGTCCTAAATTAAATGCAGTACAGAAACACATCCTTAACAAAATGTTTGTTACTTCTACCTAGTTTGTGAGCTACTGTTTTCCTTCTAGTTCAAAGATAAAATCTTAGGGGCATCTTGTTTACCACTGTTTTAACTTGTCCTGCTTTTGCTGAGGAATTTGGGGCACTCCTGTATTCTGCCTTGCCTAAAATCTATAGAAGTGCTTATAACCCTGGTAGGTACCTCAGGAAACGTGTGGAAGCCTCCTGGGCTCCGTTTGGTCCCAGAAAGGGTGGCTGTTGTGTTGTGTGGAACAGATCTCTTGGCCGTGTTTCCCCAGCAGGGGCTGTGAACGGGCTGCAACAGGATCATGTTGGGATGTCCTGTGGAGGCTGTAGAGAGAGGTGTTTGAGAAATGAAAGAACATGTATTAATATGGTACTGATTTTTTTTTAATCCACAGAAATTAGTAAATTACTTAAACCCTAGGTAGTCTCCAGTATTTAATATATATTCTTCACTTGCTTTCTAAAGTCTTCTGATTTTAATAGCAAATTTGAAATGTTTACTGTGTCAGTTTTTCCAGCCCAACTCTGGAGCATGGTGTAAAAGAGCAAATAATTCCTTTCTAATTAAGAGAGCTTGTTGTATATTGAAGTAATTTCTGCATCCTTCCAAAACATCAGTGTGTATTTAGATGTACTCGATATTGGTAGTGATATTACTGTTTCTGTAGTAGTGCCATAAAGATTAAGTGACAGCTTTTAAATAGCTTTAAAACATCCCTCTATTGTGTAAATTCACAATATTTAGAAATACTGATTTAACAATCTTTCAACAATGAGAGTTGCAAATAGAAAGCAGCCTGTGTGTGCTGGGCTCTCTGGTGCATTTGGAGTGGCTGGGACAAATAAACAAAGCAGGTTAAATTTAGAAACCAGAGTTGTAACATTCCTAAAAGGTTTTGGGAAAATAATTAGGGTAACATAATTTGAAGGAGAAATAATTTTATGTGAAATTATTGTTAGGAGTAACAGGCTTTCTGAAATGGATTGGCAGATTTGCTCACCTAATTTGGTATAATTTTTACAGCTTTATTTGGAGTATTAAGTGGCTTGCATCTTTACAGCATATGGTAATGAAATATAAGGGAAACTCAAGCATTAGTCACAGCTAGTAAGTCACTGAGCAAGTGACAAAACGCAATTTACAGCAAAGAGATTATTGTATCATTTAATGCTTTAAATATATGCTGTATCAAAATGTTACTGCTGTCTACTAAAGCAAAGGATGGGGCTAAAACTGTTAAAGGAAATGCAATAGTTTATTGTTCTGAAGTAGCGAAATTGTCAAAGGGCCGCTACTTCATGACATCTTTGTCAGCTTTATTCACAGGGTAATACATGTAGCACAGTGCACTGTGCAAAGTGTGTTTGTAATAATTAGAAGTCACCCGTGGAGGTGTGTAAACCATAGATAAGTAACTAGCATCATAAATTCCTAAAACCTACACACATTCTTACATGGCATGGATAAAAGTAAAGTCTTCATGTGGATTTTGTGTTGTAGAAAGGATGCAAGATCTTGAGCTAGGGCAGAGGATTGCCTTTAAAGTGGGTGTGATCTGCCCTGTGGGGGACTGTGTGGGCACAGCAGCAGCAGCGTGGCTGAGATTGTCTGAAGGGCAAGCAAGCTGCAAGGGGTTCCTCAAAGGGGGAACGGTGGCAGAGGGAAGCAAGTTCAGGCTTCTCTCTGCTCCACCTGGAGGCAGGGTTGATCTGACAAGCTTGGTAGTACACATGAGTAAATGGCTCTGAGACATGCAGAGAAATAAGGGGGAAGGTTGTTTTTAACACACTGTTCTCAGACAGGTGAAGGGCCCTTGTGTAGCAGCATTTTTGT
Source organism: Leptocoma aspasia (assembly GCA_013399835.1). Lineage (NCBI taxonomy): Eukaryota > Metazoa > Chordata > Aves > Passeriformes > Nectariniidae > Leptocoma > Leptocoma aspasia. The sequence goes on along the minus strand of VXAX01003481.1, from coordinate 1,866,790 downwards.
CCTGCTGTCATAGACCTAATTTCTGGTGGAAAATTTCCCTTCTCACCTCTTTATCACTAAATGTGAGGGTCTGATAGAAAGTGTTTTGATTCCTATTGAGTTAATACCCTCTAGAACAAAAATGTTCTGGAGCTGTTTTCTTGCTTTTTATATCAGCCTGTTGTTTCTCTCATTTCTCTCATTCTTGTTTCTGCATGTTTTAATTCCTATTATTCCTGTTTATCATGTGGCATACATGCTTTCTTTTTCTGTTAGCTTTCTGTGAAACTTGAGTTTTCTGTCATACAACTTCTGATGCAGCTCCTACTCAAGACTTACTCTTACCTTCAGGGCTAGTATCTTGGCTTGGACTCGTAAGTGCTACCAGGATGAAGTATTAGGAGTTATGCTTGGTTGTGAGTCAAATTGTTTGCAGACAGATTTATCTCTTCCTCTGCCTTTTCTTTTGTTGTTTCCCATTACATTTTACCTCTGTTCATGCCCTTATCTGCCTCTTGCCTTATGTTTCCTTCATCAGCTGTACTGCTGTTGCTTTTTGGTATTTCATGAGGAACACTGGCAGTTTAGGACAAGCAAATCACATGACTACTTTTTCCATTGCTTAGAAAAAAGCATTGTCCAGGGAAAACGGCACAAGCAGGATGGCTAAAATTTCCTGGCAGCGTATAAGGGGAAAGCTACAGTTAAATGCATCTTTCTTTGCAGTGTCTTGCTAGACCAAAGCAGGTACACTATGTCTGCTTGTGCCATGTTATCTTGGAATAACAAACCCAGCTACAGTTGGTCTTGATCATTTCTGGTGGGATTTCCTACTGGGAGCCATGTGATGTGTCTTGGACTTCGTTAGTACCTTAACTCTGGTTGTGTAATTTGTGTTGTGGGCTTAATGTGCTGTGGGTGCTGATACACCTGGCTTCATCCAGCAGAAAGCTCCTTGTGTCTGGCAGAGCCATATGGAGCTGGAGCCAGTGAAGTCTGTGATCCTTTCAGTTCTGTTCCTCTCCTTAGATGTATGGGTCTGCGTCTTTCAGGGGGTGACTCACGTGGCCTTGTCAGTTTTGTGTCGCTCAGTGCATGCTGCAGTGCTGTGGATCTTCTTGCCTGGAATGACAAGAAGACATTGCAGACACTGCTTTTCTGGGGTGAAAGTTGGTTATGTTCATTCTTGTGCTTTTAGTCCTAGACCTGATTCCTAGAATGTAAGAGGCATGGATACCTCCATGGGTATCCATGGGATAGGGACTGGCAGAGCACAAGAAGAGGCAGAAACAATATAAGAAGTGAGCATTAACAAGTCACATAGTTTCAAAGTAAATCAAAACCATAGGGAAGTCAAGACAGTAGTGTATTTTTTTAATGAGGTGAGAGAGGGTGTACTGTCTCTTCCCTGGGAAAAAAAAACATCTGTCCTGTTTAACATTTATCAGTGACCTGGAGGAGGTGATGGAGAATGCCCAAATTGCAGATGACAGCCAACAGTCAGTGTGCTGGAGGCTGCTTATTCAGAGGGACCTGGACAGCACTCAGCCAACACCAACCCTGTGAAATTCAGCAAGGAGAATCATGGAGTCCTGTGTTAGGAGTTACTGACTTCAGTAGCCCTTTTCCTTCAGTTTTCTTGTGCTTTATCCTCCCCAGTTTTCCTTGCTGCCTTTCCATAAATATGGCCCAAGACTTGTACAGACCTACAAGCTCTTCCTTACCATTCCATAGTGAGTCTCATAGCCCTGTAGGCATTAGTCCCCCAAATGGGAAAGGTGATCTAGGCTCTGTGGACCCTCACTGGAAGTTTTCAAGGCTCAGCTTGGTAAAACCTTGAGCAGCCTCATGTTCTACCAAAAGCTGATTCTGTTTCCAGCAAGAAGTTGAACTGGAGACCTCTGCTGAACTGTACATAAATAAGTTCTGAGTTGTTTGCTCTGTTTGGATCATAACTTGCTGATAAAAATCTGTATTTTAAGTCTGCATATTGTAGTCGTCTTTGGTCTGTTGATGGTGCTTCAGTTGCTTGTAGGCTGGCAGAATACTTCCACGTCTGAATCACTGTTGGTGTTAGGTTTGTTTGTTAATGCAGTGCTAGCATTAGAAGCTGTATACTGTCTCTTAAATGTGATTTTGTTAAATCAGTGTTAGAAAATTGTCAGAGTTGTGGACAAGTTTTAAACAAATTATACTATTGTGTTAAGATGTTACAAATGATACTTAAAATGTGGCAGTATGGCATGCTATTGCATACTGGATTTTTAATTTTTTCGGGGAATCAGCTGTATCAGAAGTATGTGAGGTATGAGCTGTGAGGCAAATTCCACTCTAGGGCATCTAAGCCAGGACTTCCTACATTTTAACTGCATGAATAAATTCAGGTATGTGTTCACTGTGTGCTGTGAATGACCACAGTAAGGTGACAATAGAAATACTGGTTTTGTAAATTAGGTTTTTAAAACTTCACAAGATGGTCTGCTTTCATGGCTGACTCTGGTCTTTTTGAGAGGAGGGGGGAATTCCCTTTTGAACAGTCTTGGTGTTCCTAAACAGATGTTGGCTACTTTACTTGAACAGTAGAGATTCAGAATTACAGTGGTCCACATCCTGCACCAGTGCCAGAGATCAGGGTTGGACTAAGATCAGCAGTGTTGTAAAGCCCAGTGCTTGGAGAACATGGAGGTCTGGAGGGCAGTGTTGTGCACCAGTGGGAATCTGGAATGAGAAGTTTTGGGGACTCGTGCACTTCTGCAGTTCTGTTCCCTTGCTGACATATGGGGGCTGTGGCTGTGCTCTGGGGAGGTGCAGCAGCACAAACACTGACACAGTTAAAACTTCAGCACCCAGGCAGTTTGTGGTTTGGCAGAGTTCTGTTGCTTGGGTGCATAAAAGATTATAGGTTTCTTTTAATTAAAAGTTGATGGCGATTCTTAGATGGCTCTGCTTTTTAGGGGTGTGGCAGCTGTGCTGGTGTCCCAGCTTGAACACTTAAAAGTGCAAGTGCTCATCCACGAATGTGTGTGCTTGTGTGGCTGGTATGGCATAAGAGCGACAACTGTAAATGCATGCAACATTGCTTTTCCCAGGACTTAGAGGATCACAGTCCTAAATTATTCTGTTCATGTGTTCACATAAGTCACTGTGTCTGTAGGATGACTTCCTTGGAACAGCTGTTTCTTCTGTCAAAGCTAAGGCAGCTCAGAATTTCATCATGATGGTCACAGTTTCATCAACAAACTTTTGTGATCACTTCCATCTTAATCTAAGGGAGTAATATATCCTCTTCTAATGCCATCACTGCTCTGTTGTGGCACAAGATTAAAGCAGTCATTTGGTTCTTCAATAACTCTTATTTTAGCTTTACATGGTTTTATTTGAAATTCCAAAAGAACTGAATAGTGTAAGCTCCCATGTTTTGATACTTATCAGCACTGTAAATGTTACTTATTAGGTTATTTTGTAAGACCACAGAGATTGTTTCCTGCTCCATTTGGTACATAAAGCATAGAGGGAAAGACCAGAGAGGGAAAGATCAGCAGTGATAATTTTTTGTTGTTCTGGTATGGTTTCTTTTTAATTATTCTCTTGATAAAGTCCTAGCTTTCTGCTCACTACTGAGCACGTGCCCCACACCCAGCTACCCTAACATGCAGGGGCACAGATTGACTTCTGAAGATAAATGGATTTTTTAAGATCTCCCTGTCCATTTTTTTTTTCTCAGAGGGAAAAATGTAAAATTTTTATTTATCTTGGCAAAAGTACAGTTTTGTTTCAGACAGACAGCCCATTCTGTGTGGGTTTGATCTTGTTTCCATCACTGTGCTTGAGCACTTTGAGGCTGGGTGGGAACTGTTGCAGTTATCATCTTTTGTTAAAGGTATCTCCTTTTTTTTTTCCTTCCTGTTTCAGATTTAGCCTTGGAATCTAATCCATCTGATCATCCCAGAGCAAGCACAATTTTCCTGAGCAAGTCACAAACAGATGGTAAGCTAAGGTTTTTTCCCAATTTAACAAAAAACAGGAAAAATTTGGAAAAGTAACCAAAAGTAACAGCTCAAGAACAGTGCTTCAATTCTTTCAAAGCATAGGGATTAGTAATTTCTGTACTTAACAGAAATGTTTGTAGACCATTTTACCTAACACTTAAAATCACTTGATCTTTAAAATGCTTAAGTATCAGATTTCAGAGTGCAGATTCTAGTAGTCTGAAGAAGCAAGGCTCTCTTCATTAGTGTAATTCAAGTTTCAAGCAATGGTGGGTTTTTTAATGACCAAGGACTGTTTCAAAAATTGTTTTAATGTAAAAAAGTTGTAGTTTAAAAAATTTAAGTTTTGTGTAATAAATAATAAGTCTAAGCCATTAGTCTATATCAGTTACTTTAGAATATGTTGTTTTAAACTGTTCTAATAGTTTCAGAGGATAAATATTCTCCAATCCCAGTTTTAATTATATAGATGTATTGAGATTCTCAATTTCTTTGCAGATCCTATGCATAATAACTCAGTTTTGAAATAATTGCTATAGCTTGTGCATTCCAAAAGGCTGTTAAAAAGTGGAGGCACTTCTGTATTACACATATAAAAATTCTGTTGTCAAATTCTGACAACAGGATATTTGGAAGTTACAACTAAAAAAAGGTTTAAGATAATCTTTTTTAAATGCTTCTGTTTATTTTGTAGTTGGTTCTTGTTTGAAGCACTGTTTTGCTCAGACAAGGATGCACTTGAGGTTGGATGTGTTGATGGAAAGCTGCAGAGTGTCTTTTAACTTGGCATAGCTTTGCCACAGAAAAGAATTATTTTGACAGGTCTGTCAGTTGCTGTCCTGCTATTCAGTCTTGTGGCAAGTGGTAGAATTGTCAGTTGTATCAACTTTGCAGTGCTCAGATAATCTGTGAGCAGTGGGAACAAGCACTAGCCCTGTTCTCCAGAAGAGATAATACCAAGGAAATATAAAGACCTCTTTTTGTAGCTTCTAAGGTCAGTCTTCAAACAGCCAGAGGGTCTGACCTGCTCATTTCAGACACCTCTGAGATGAGCATGCTGAAGGTGAGCTCACAGCTGACAGAGCTCACGAGCGCTGTCACTGTGCAGCCTCCCAGCCTTGCTGCAGAAAATGTTCCAACTATGTGAACAGCCTTGCTGGGGGGAGTATTGCTTTTAAACCTCACTTGGTTTTCTTCAAATGAAATGTATTGAATTGTGTAGACTTGTGTTCATGTAGAAAAAGGCTCCTCTAGGTGAGGTAGTAACTATTAAACTATTCTCTGAAGTTTGTATTAATTTTATGGAGAAGTCAGGCAGAATAATTTACTTTCTGATTTCCCTTGTTCTTCTTTAGTTGACCTTCCACAGAATTAGTAGAATTAATATCCATAAGTTCTCTTATGTTACCAGGATTATGTGTTTTGATTTATGAAAAAAGACTAAAAAAATGTGGATACTCTTCTCCAATTGTCAGTTTTTCTAAATATGTAAGAGAATGTGTCCTGCTAAAGAATGGTAATGATCTGAGGTTAGAATTTTGGGGAGATGCCTGTCCATGCTGGTCACATTTGTGTACTTTGTGCATGTGTGCAGCTCTCAGCTCTCCCTAACACGCTGTTGTATTGCTGCTGTCACAGCTGGAAGTTCAACTTTGCAGTCTCTTTTGAAAGACTAACACAGTTTAAAATTATCAAATTACATGGTTGCAGTTATATGATAAATAGATGCACAGCTTGTGCCAGCATCTTCTGTATAGTGAAATACCCTTTAACCTTCTGCTAATAAGAGGAGAAAGAAGACGTAAATAATGCTGGGTACCTCACTTCCTCTTTGTGTGCCTTTGGCAGGCTCAGGGCGTGCTAGTTTTGCTTCTGTTTGCTGTTGGATGTTGGACATTGTCTGTTTGAACTATCTGAAATCATCCTGTTTTTCATGATACACAGCATCTTTTCAAAGCTGAGATGTTTTTCTCCTTAGTGTGATGGGAAGTAGTTGTTCCTAAATGTACATGTGGGTCGACTGAAGGAGTATGTAACTTACTAGCTTGATAAAACTTGGTATTTTTTCCTCAAACTACTTTTCCAGACACCTAAAGTAAAATTTGAAACTTTTAATACTCCCATACTTTAGAAAACTAGGTTAATAGAATGACTTTATTGAATGTAAATTGGCAAACCTTTCAGTTCACATTCTTTTTCCTTCTTTCTAGTGCGAGAGAAGAGGAAGAGTAATCATATAAATCATGTAAGTAAACCAGATTCTATGTAAATAATATTAGGATATTGGGCCAAAGACAAATTCAAGGGAACAACTGTAGTAGTTCTAGGTATATAGTCTTACACATGTTCCAAATCCTCCTTAGAAAGGTAAAACTGAATTATCTTTTCCCGTCTCTAAGCAATAAACAGGCACAATATCACAAAGCATAGAATGGCTGATGTCAAAAGAATAAAAATGAATTTTTTGTTTTAAAAAACAAAAGTATTTGTCAGTTTTAAGTATTTCAGATCAATAAGAAAGAAAATATAAGCCAACCTGTCTGTATTTTTTTAAACAGAAATAAAATTGCATTAATTTCTCAGCCGAGATGGCAAGTCTTGAATGACTTGCTGATGGAGTATTGCTACAGGACTTCTTTTAAGAAGTGTATCCAGTAATGAAAAGAGAATAATGAACAAATATCATCAGTATGATAAACAAGTGATATTCCATTAGTTTTAAAATCTGAAAATATGCTCTGAGCTTCTTCCACAAATATTAATTGGTTTGGACGCTTCACTTAACAAAAAAATAGCCAAAACAAAAAAGATGCAATGTCATTAATAGGTGGATAAAAAAATCATTGACTGGTAAAGGTAAGAATGGAAGTTAGTAACATAAAGCTTAAAAAATATCAGAAGTGTCTGCTGATAAAGTACTGGTAAAATAATGGTATTTCAAGTCTCTTATTTTGCATGATTATGCAAGGAGTGGGGGTGATTCTTTTCCCTTTTTTTCTCTCTGTTTTTTGTTTTTTGTTACAATTCTAGCTTTGGTCTGCCAGTACTAAAGTGAAATGTGATTGGAGTGTTTTTGCTGGCAAACTTCAGCTGGAATGGGAGATATTCCCAGGCACCTGAGTTCTGAATGGTGTCAACATTTTCATATGGAAGACTTTCAAGTTTTAGACAAGGCATTTAAAAAAATTCTGGTAAAAACTAATGAATCTTGAACTGTTTGATTAAATTTCCTCCCTCAATTATGATGTCCTACCTCTAGTGCAAGACATTCCCTGAAAATGCTCAGGGAAGCCTGGCTAAGGTTATATTGGAAGATTTCTTACAGTACAGAATGGACAGGATTAGGATGGATGATGGACTATATTGCTAGCTCTAAATAATAATAGTAAAATTAAGGGTAATTAGCAGTACTCTTTTTCCAGATTCCAGGTGCTAAACGGGACGTGTGTGAAGGGAGCCGTGTGAGGAAAAGATTTCTTTTTTTTCAAACTGTATCATGACAAAACCCCAAATGTTAAACTGGATAACCAGAAACTGTAAAGGTATAGGATGTAAAAGAAGGGAGAAGGTCATTATGGAATCACAGGGAAATCTAATAGAGTACATCACAGAGAAGGAAGACTGGAACACAAACTGACAAGAATGGAAGGGGAGAGAACTGAGAAAATCAGGACTTGCTGCTTTAGCTCAGCTATTCCTGCTGTAAATTATCTAAAATCATGTTGTGTATTACAAGGGATGGTTTATAAATTTATCTTACACAAAGGAACTAGATAGCTACAGGGTAGCTTACATTGCAGCAGCAACAATCCACAGGGACCTCTTGTGCAGTAACCACTTGAAGCGTAAAGCCAGTATTCAATGTGCTAAACAAAAGCTTACAGAATCCTTCTTCTTGAATGTATTTCACTTCTTTTCTTTTTTTTTTTTTTTTCCCCTAAGGTTTCTCCTGGGCAGCTTACAAAAAAATACAGCTCATGCTCAACAATATTTATAGATGACAGCACCGTCAGTCAGCCTAACCTTAGAAGCACAATAAAGTGGTAAGGACCCTTGTCATCAACAGGGCTTGAGTGGCATTGTAAGGGTTATTTGGGATTTTCTGGGGGTTTTGTCTGTTCCAAAACCAACTGCACCCTTGAATGAGAGAAGCACAGCACTGCTTCTGCAGGGTGGCCATGGAAGGGGTGTAGAGGTCTGGGTAGTTGAGTGCTGGAGGGAGCTCTTGTTTCAGTCACAGAGCTCATGGACTGTCCTATTTCAACGTCGTTCTCATCATGCACTTGAGGCAGTGCAGAAGTGTGTCAGCATTGCGGGTTTGAAAGTAAGAGATGAGTATGAATGTGTTGAGATGGGGAGTTAGGTCACACTGAAAGCCAAATTAAGAAATTCTTGACCTGGGAAAACTTGAAATGGATTTTGTGTGGAGTTGCAGGACTGTGTTTGGTACTTTCCAGTGATATTAGTCTGCCCTCTAGTTGTAGAAAACCAGCATGTTGCTGACTTAGGGTTTAGTTCTGGCCTTTGGCTTTGAGGCCCAGAAGGCTTTACTGATTTAATAGTGTAATTGAGTTTGGAAATGTCTAAGTTGATTTGTTACTTCAAAATCTGGTTTCAGACAAAGGTATGCAGCATGTCTCTTCTCCTTTTCCAGAGAAAAACAAAACAAAAACCTAAAAAATTATGCTTGTGCCATTTTGAAGTGTTGTACAGCTGACAGCAGATCAGAACTTTTTATGATAGGTTCCTGTGGTGGCAGTGTTCCTGTTATCACCACGAGTAAAGAATCTGAAATTTAGCCACAGTAGATGACTGTTAATATATGAAGCCTATTGCCTCACTTAGCAGAGACTAAAATCTGTTCTTGTCCACTTCTTGCTGGTATAATACCATCTTCATTATGCTCTTTTTTAGACAGTTCCTAAATTAGACAACTAGACAGGGTTAAAACATCTGCAGGATCTCTGCAATGGTATATGTAACACCAATGAGAACTTACATTTTAGTTAGGGAATAGTCAGCATTTTTACTAAATATCACCTAATCAGGAAATGAAGGTATGTGTTGAAAATGTCAATTGACACTTATTTTGTTGCACAAATATCTGTACAATGAATGTAAAAGTAGTCTGGCTGGCAGATTTGATTTGGCCAATTTCTGTCCCAACAGTTAAATATCAGAAAAGAGATCTGTAGTGCTTGGGGATGGGAGAGGAGGTAACTGCAAAATGGATTTGTACCATTCCACTGAATGACAGCTTTTGCAGTGGAGTAGTGTGCATGGAATATGCTTTGGTAAATCTTTTTTTCTTTTCTTTTTTTTTAGTGTAACATTAGCAATATTCTATCATATAAAGAACAGGTGAGTGAACTCTTCCTTTGCTGAAATTTAATTACTTTCTTTTGGAACCAGGGATATGAAATCATACAGTCACTAGGACTGGAAAAAAACTCGGAAGATCATAGAGTCAAATATGGTCTTGGTCACTTCAGTGACAGCTGGTGAAACTTAAGAGAGGTGAAAGCTCTGGCACTTTATGCTGTATCTGTTTTCTCTTTGTACCCCCTCTTGAGCAGCTCTGGAAGGGTCAGTAATGCACCCACCCAGTGGCACATAAAACTCCAAAACAGGGAGGGAGGAAAACACACTTAACTCACCACAAATCAGCCTTTGGACTTAGTTTAGCTTTTCCTGAATACAGAGGTACAGATTAGTTTTGATGGGTGAAGGAACACTCCGTCCATGTACAAATCACTCTTGCCATTACAGCTAGTTCCAGAATATGCTTCTGAATTACAGCTGACTTTTTGAAGTAAATGCTATTAATGAGTTTCACCCGGTTTCACATTTTGAGGGAGAACTTTAGTAAGCATAATACAGGAACATGGAAAGCTATTCATTGTTTAGCATCTTAAATATTTAATTGTAAGGACTCATCATTAAATACTTTGCAAAAATACGAGGTAGCTCCATACCATATTCTAGGAAAAGCTGAACTATAAAATATGTCCCTTGATCCTCTTCAATGAACAATGATTTTTAGTAGAGCATAGTATTACCAATTAACTTATTGCTAAACCAGAGACATTTGTTTTGTAGAGATTCTGACAGATCATTGGATATTTTTGATGAAAAATCTCATCCTCTCACAGTAAGTGTAATTTTTTTGTCCTCTGAGTGTATATCAGTAACATCTTGATTTATATGGTATAAGTCATAAAAATGTATTAGTACCAGGCCACAATCAAATTGATCTTAAATTGTGTCCTTATATATAATACAAAGTGCAAACAGTGACTTTTGAGATCAGCTAGATCATGAACAGAGCCCAGTCTAAACTTTACAAACTATGTTTGATTTTTATGCTTTGACTATAAATAGAAACAAGCGTGTGCCAAATTCTTTTGTATTCCGTGTCTGAAGTTTCTTGTCCATCTCTTTTCTTCCCCTCTTTAATAACTGCTTTATTAGAAGTGTTTTCTGTTTCTTTGGGAGGACATGGTTAGTAGGTATGTGCTTAACCTTTTAAATGACTGCAGACAAGAGAATAGAATACATGAAGCATCACACATAGTAGGCAACAGTGAGTTTGGCCTTTAAAAAACTGGAAAGGCAACATTTTAAAGCAAATATGCTTAAGATTGCTTGCAATAACAGCAAGGTGCATTCAGGATGTGATTCTAATGTCACTGGTCCTGGTACACTTTTTTAGGCACTCTTAAAGATGCAAAACCTCATTTTTTACCTCATAGTACAGGGAAGCTCAAGAGTGGAATGTGTGCTTTTCACATCCAGTTTGAGCACTCCTAGCTTAATGCCTGTCCTACAGAACCACTTACTTTGTTTTTCATGTGAAATTAATTCAGCAAAGATCCAGCAGCTTTAAAAATTGAATTTGCTCTGGGACTTACCTGAATGAATGCAGTATAACCTATTTCATGGATCTCGCTTGTTAATAAACAGATTTTAATAAACAAGTTAATATTTTAAGTTTGTTAAAGTTTCATCCCTAAATCTGACCAATTGTGCTAGGAATTGTACAGTACAATATAAATAAATACAACTCTTTATTCACTTAAAAAAAAGAAAGAACTTCAGGGCAAGAGCTATAGTCAATATTTCTTGTATGGACTGTAGCACTTCAGAGCAAAAAAGTGTGGACCAAAACTATTTTAAATGCCTGAATCTGTTGTTTTGCATTCAAAATAATTTTTGTAAGATGAACTCCATCAGACAATTTCTTTATTTAACAACCTGACATCCTTTGATCCTTTCATACAGCCTACCTCCTATTTAATGAGAAGAAAATTATTTTGTCCTCTGGGGACCACTTAAAGGTCTCTTCTATCTTACTGCAGCATACAGACAGAAATAGAGTTAGGGCTGATTGTCACACTTCTGAGGGAAAGGCACACATGGCTTGTTAGTTTCTATAGCAATGGTGTTTTGCCTGGGTACCTACTGTTCCTTCAGAAAGGTTAATTAGCAGGAAGAAATCTCTGAACACCTTGTCTTCTAAAGATGCAGTCACAAGGAGAACAAACCTGGCTCTGTTGACCCTAATGGGACCCAGTTACTGGTATCATGGATTTAGTCACAAATACCAGTCTTGGTGCTTCCTTTCTCAGTTCCAGTCTCTTGGTTTAAGACAATTTCAAAGGAGAACACTCTGGAATAAGTTGCCTCCCTGTATAGGTTCAACCAATCCCTTTCCACCAATAAGGAATGAACACAAGTAGATGTAAGAGAAAAAATAAAAGTTTACTAACAAACAAAACAGCAACAGGCAAAAACTAACAGTAAATAACTGCTAAATACCAAACTGCTGAATCTCACACCCTGTGGGAACAAGGAGAGACCCAAAAGTGGCAGATATACCCTTCCCAAGATGAGAAAGCCACTAACTGCAGTCTCTGAGACCAGGGAAAAAACCACCAAAACGAGAACCCAAAATGGGCAAATCCTGTGCTCAAGGCAAGACCAAGCAGCCAGCAAAGCCAAGACTGCCCAGCTGCCTTCAGAGGCCAGTTTAAAAGCACCTGGGATAGCACCCACCCATCCCCAGCTTCCCGCAGCAGGGTCCTAAAGAGACTGTGATAGTTTTTGGGGACAGATACGTGGGGAATACAATACCATTTTGGGTTACCTCAGGACATCCAGTCAGCAAATATGTACTTCCAGATGTGCTTTTGTACCATGTGTAGCACAGGAATGAGCAGTGTTCCTGCTCATGCTGTTCCTAGTGTTGCATGCCCCCTTGCAGAGATAACCTCTGTTGGTTAGTGGTGTATTAGAAGGCAGTGTGGGCAATACTAAGTTAACTTACCTCTGCATTTTACTTGACTTCCAATGCTCCCTGGCTATTTTAAACTGCAACACCACAGGAAAACGCTGCTTTGCTTACCTTAGAACTACAAGCTTAGTGTCAAGCAGGTATGCTTTTCTCAGCTGCTGCCCTCACCATACTGTAGGTCTAACTTGGACTGTAGACAGAAATCTATTCAGTATCAGTCTTGCAGAACCAGTGTGCAGAGTTGAAGCTCTTGAAGTTTCATCCCTCCAGAAAAAGTGCTGAATATTAGAATGTATCTCAAACACTTACTTTAGGATTGCTTTTACAGACTGTTTATTTCTGAGCTTTTCTTCTCCCCTGTGTTTAGAAACAGTTTAGCACTGTGTCAGAGTTAAATCTAGTTGTTCACTAGCTTCGTTGTCTTTCTGGAGTCTCTCAAGAATGAGTCCTATGAAGACAGTGTAAATTACCTTCTAGTTCTACCTGTGACAGAATTACTGCCATGTGTTCTTCAGCACTTCCTCAGCTGGAAGAGGAATCTCATGAAGTCTGTTAATTTTGCCTTTTGAAGAGCCATTGTTTCCCTGGTCTGTATATACCTGTGACACCTTTCTTGCAGGGAGAAGCTTTTTTTTTTTTACATCTCTTTCGGTCTGAAGAACATTCCATGGACAATAGTTAGTACCTAGCAGTGATGATGGTAGTTCATGCTCTTTCCTGTTGGCCCTACAGATCAAACGAGTGTTCAGAAGAGAGATACCAGCTAAAGCTACTGTGTTTTGTTTGGAATGGTTGCAATATCACAAGGCTGCTTCTTTCAGTGTGTAATTCTGCTCTGCCTCTGTGACAGAAAATGGGTGTATAGACCTGGGTGAGAAGAAACAACCTGTTCTTTAGAGTCAGTGTTACGTAGACAGATTTTCAGTAATTCCAAGAACTTTCTTTCAGCGGGAAGAAGTCCCAGATGACTACTACAAGCATGACCCTGACCACAAGCACATCTACCGGTTTGTTCGGACGCTCTTCAGCGCAGCACAGCTGACAGCAGAGTGTGCAATAGTGACACTGGTAAGGGGCGCCGCAGGGCTGCAACTCCAGCTTTTGGAGGACTTTCCCCTCTCCTCATTAAGAGAACCAGGCTGAACTGACATTTAAATAGCTAAGAGTATCTCACGAAACCCTATTAATGAAGGCACAGTACAAGTGAGTTCATTAGAGATTTCTAAGTAGTCACAGAAGTGATTAACTAAAAGGGCAATTCCCTTTTCTGTATATAAATATGTAATTCTTAATTACTTGCCAAATAAAACCTTGTTTGTTTCAAAATACATAACTCTTGAGAAGAGCAGAAGAGGGGGATGCTGTAAACAGTGGGGTGTGATCATACACAAAGACATTTTTTATATCAGCTATGCGGAGGGAAAGGTGTTAATTTTGAGTTCATATTAACCACAACTGCCTCAAGGGATCAAGAGTCAATCCTATAGGAACTCTAGAAGAGGATCTTTCTGATTATATGTCCTTCAAGCATTGCCACATTTCTACCAAACTTTTTTTTTTAATTAAGCCAAGGAGGCTGTAACTTTTTTCCCCAGGTGACATGGAGGTACTTAGAATTTAAGAACAATACTAAGATAATCTCATTACAGTTCATTGTTTGATTTCAGAAAGCATGATGGATTTAAAAATTTATCAATGACAATGATTTTTTTATATATATATGTGTGTGTGCATATATGTATATGAAAGGAAATTTAAATACCACAACATGTATAATTGCTACTTTAGACTGTCTCTCAAACTGCACTTTGTTGCACACTAAACTTCAGTCTTCATTGTGGCTTCTTTCTGAAAAACAGTGTCAAAAGAGAACAGAACTGTCACCAAAAGACAGTATAGCAATTAAGCAAACTTAGCTTGATGTAAGCTTTCCTCTTTAATAAGGAAATGAGTAATTAAAAAGGCTGAATATACTTTGAAAGTAGTTGGAGGTTTTTTCTTTTTCAAAGACAGGCAAGCAATTTTGACAGAACAGGATGACAGCTAACCCTGGGCAAACTATGTGAAGTGTTTACAAAAAATAGTTCGTTTTTAAGGTGAATTTTACCACTAGATGGCCCTGTTATTATAGGAACACCTTTAGGCTATTTGAAGGCTACAAGCCAAGGATGGGAAGAAAGCATGGAGAGAATTCAGTGACAAAGATTATTCCTTCCCTTAGACCTTAATAGGTGGAGCTTCCCTTACCCACTAATTTATCTGAAGCTACATTAGAAACTTGGGTTTAGATGAGGGAATAGAAAATTAAAACAATTTATATTCAAATTTGAAAGTGCATATTTCTTAGTACATGGATCATTATAGGAATGTGAACAGTAGAGAACTTTCAAGGAGGAGAGAGATTCAACATCCTAGAGTTGGTTTGAGATCTCATGGGAGGAAAAGACCAAGGCACATCTTTGGACTTGGGTATGTCTCACTGCCTAAGCAGTCAGTGATGGAGATGAAGGGCTTGAGGACAGAAATAGCACTAAAGGCCTTTCATTGTGGAAAGACAGCCATTAACACATCTTTGTCCCATCACCAGAGATCCAAGTGCAGGTTTTAGCACTTCCTGTTAAGCTTCAAGTGCTGAACCTTAACCATGATGAAAGGCTAATGTGATGTTGAGTGATCTGCCATCCAGGTAGGCCCTAATGAGAACCTGCCAGCGACTGTGACTGGTGACAGAGCTGTAGCAGTGTCTCCCTGAAGGAGCAGTGCTCATTGCTCAGAACTCACACCTCACTAGCTATTGTGTACCCTGGTGGTCCGGCTCTGTGGGAAAATAAAAAATGGAACCCATAACTCCTGAAAATTTGGATTCTTAAGTGTCAGTAGTAATCACTGATACTTATGTTGACACACTTAACAGTAATAAATAGTCATATTGGACTGGCATGTTTGCTGCTCAGTTCTGCTCCAGGTCTTAATGAAACACATATAATTGTGGGGTTTTGTTGTTTGGTTTTTTCTCTTCTTCTTTCTATAGGTTTATTTGGAAAGGCTTTTAACCTATGCAGAGATTGACATATGCCCTAGTAACTGGAAGAGGATAGTCCTAGGAGCTATTCTGCTGGCTTCTAAAGTCTGGGACGATCAAGCTGTGTGGAATGTGGATTATTGCCAAATACTGAAGGACATTACTGTTGAGGACATGTAAGTTGCAAAGTTTGGGTAGTCTACAGTGGTGGGGTTTTTGGGGTTTTTTTTGTGTGTGTGGTTTTGTTTGTTTGTTTATGGTTTTTTTAAATAGCAATTTTCATGATCATGCTGAAAAAATACCTCTCTGTTGCTATAATATATATATATATATAAGGTGTATATTTAGTGTCTGGCTTCATTCTCTTTTTTACCTCAAGAAATTTTGGATAATTACCCTACTTTGAGACAAGTCTGTATTAATAATTTTAATGACTTGTGTGAGTGACTTCAAAGTTAGTTTTCTTCTACTTCTTTATCTCAGTGATGAGCCATGGAACAAAACTGCCCAGTTTATAGTCTTATCAAAAGGTTTTTTTAGAAGGAAAAAAAAGAGTTAACTAAATTTGTCCCCTGCCTTTTCTGTTTTGGAATTTGAATAATTGCAAGGTAAACCATAACTGGGGACTTTGCTGTGTGCTTGTGTATCCAGTACAAGGATACACAAGCTCAAGGTCTGAACTCCTAGTGCTGCTGCTGGCCAGCAGGTGTTGATGGTGTGGGTAGCTATGGTTGCCTGTGTTAAACACAGCTATTGCTACAGCTTGTCCTCTCTGGGTAGGTTCTTAGATGTGCTTACAGGGCTGAAAACAAAATCCTCAGTCTTATTACTGGTTGTTTTTGTAAGGCTGTTCCTTAGATGTATTTTTGTCATAGATATCCATTTCAGTTTTTCAGAAATTTTGAATCTGCTGGCTTTTCTTGCTGCACTCAGCTTTAAGCCAGATTCTGCAGTATGGGAAGATACTCATCCTCATGCCTCCAGGCTCATACTTTGGGCTGGAGGTGTGTTTATGTGGACTGTAGTTGGCCCATTAGGTTTTCTGTTAAATTCCTTCTCACAAAGTTCTATCTCAGAGCTTTGAAACATCAACATTTTTGTTTTAATTCTATTTCCTAGCTTGTTCTCCTATTTCTCTTATTATCACAGGTCGAAATGATACAAGTCCATCTTAAAACACCAGGCTTTCTGGCCTTGCTTTCATGACATGCTTTGTGTGTGTTTGAGTTTAATGACAGTGCTTACCCTGAGCATGTGTCCAGGCCTGTGCAGTGACAGCCAGTTCTAGCACAGGAGCAGACTGAGCTGGCAGAGCTCTGCACACAGCACTGGGAGGCTGCCTGTGTCATGGGGCATTGTTCTTGCCCCAAGCTCTCTTCCCTGGATTCAGCCCAAACTAATGTTTAAAATACAGTAATTATTCATTTGGGACTCTTCAGGAGGAGGAATATCTAGTTTTCTTCCTTTCCTAGTATTTCTAAAAATGACGGCGTTTTCTGCACCAAAACAGTTTTATTATTCAAATTATTTCACATTTCAAACAGCAACCACTGTTACTTGTTTTATACATACCCTTTACGTGGGAGTTCTTTGTCTCAAAATGCAGGACTGTGCCAGCCCTGCTTTCAGGAAGGCATAATTAGTGATTTTATACAATGTACATCTTCACTTAGACTGGCCCCAAGTACTCATCTGTCTGAGGAACATACTGAGATGGCTGAAGTGGGGTCAGCAAAGCCAGAAGTACTGGAGTATACATCTTGTTCTTTTTGATGTCTCTTCTTCTAGCCCTATTTGGGACAAATCAAATTGATAGCACTGAAAATATCTGTAACAAGCAAGATACTTATGCTCTATTGCCGATGCTGGGTCTCCTGAAATTGTCAGTACTTGCATTTTCAAAGCAGTGATGGTGGTAAGGAAAATAGATGGAATTTAGGCTTCTTTTTTTTCCCCTCCAATTTGAGGATGGGATTTTTGTAATCCCATCTCATTTGAGAGGACTTAGACCTTTGAGTTTAGGTATGGGCAGACACTGTACTACCCCCTTCCTGACAGTGGCACGGGGTGTTCATCCCAGGCTCTGCAACTGGGCAGACTTCACCACTCCTTGGCTAATAATGATGATAACATGACCATTATAGGGACCTTGGGAAACTGCTTCAAATACTTGGCAAAGTTGTTTTAAGTTTACAAGCCTACTTTCAATTCAATAACTATAGTTATTGTCAGATGTAGTAGATGCAGTATTTTTTAAACCAGACATTTGATAATGAGTATTCCAAATACAAGAGTTACTGGGAGAAAATAAATGGCAAAGGATTTCAGTCACAGTTGCATTCTAGTGTTGGAGAGGGCTGGTGATGCTGCCAAAAAATCCACCCAAAATCCCAGCAGCTCCCCAGCTAAAGACTGCTTGGCAGGACTCTACCAGGTATCGCTGCCTGGGTGGGCCATTCCTGTGCAGGAACAGCCTATCCACAACAACTGGTGGCAGGTTTTGTTTGTGAACTCCTCTGAATTCTCCTCTTGGCTCTCTGTATCGAGAATGATCTCGATAACCTAACCATAACATAACAAGATGCTCTTGTTGAACCACTGCAAACCAAGCACTGGGGCTGCACAACTCTGGAACTGGCAAAAGGTTTTATATCTGATTTAGTTCACCCAGTTTGCAAATCTGTGTGTGTGATTACAGGCCAGGCACCCTTTGTGAAGGCAGCACAGATGCACCTCCTCCCCACCAAACTCTGGCCCCACTGCTTGGAGTTGTGCTGGCAGTACCCCCAGCAGCTTTGGGCAGGAGCTGGGGGCTCTCAGGTTCTGAAGGGATACAAGATCCAGACTCAGCAACTGCCACATGTGGTCATTTGCCTTTGCTTCATCCTTCTCAACACAGCTGAAGTGTTCGTCTTCATTTTTCTATCACAAGCCCTTGTCTATTTGACCAAGGCAAAGGTGGGGTTTTTTAATGAAAGACATTTTTCGTTTGGGTTTTGGGATATCGTTTTTTTGTTTTACTTATTTCTAATGGAAAAAAAAATCAAAGGAAATCCATTTGGCATTTGGAAGTCATCCTTTGTCAGAACTTGCTAGCTTTGATGAGACTGAATCCATAATTGCTGAAAAATTAACAGTACAGCTGCTAATCTTGCCATGATTGTTTGTAAGGGAACACATGCTGTTCATTCTTTAGGCTACATATATTTGTAAATAAGGCACAGAAAAAACATGGGCATTATCCTTTCCCGGGTTTTAAACCACTGTTAATAGACTTGTTAATCCAATGAAGAATTGTATTTTTACAGAATTAAAATGTATTAGCCTAGTGAGTACAAAAGGGGCAGTGAAGAGCATTTACTCACAGGGTAAATCAAGCTCTGATCAGCTGATCATCAAAACATTATCTGATTTACATTTCTATAGGCTTATGACCATATGAACAGGAAATTAATTTTGGCACTAGGTTCAATGATACTCAAGTCTGCTATGCCAGAAAGAAGCACAAAGCTGCTATTCATATTGAGACCCACCACCCAATACAGGACAACACAGATGATTCCTTGATTTATTTGCCCCCTCAATGATAGGTAAAGCATCCATTTTAAAAGCTCCCAAAAAAGCAGTAACAAACTTTGCACTGACTTGGTGCAACTCATCTTCCGGTGTATTCACAGCTGGCCTGTACAGCTGCTAAATTCTGTTGGAACAGATTTGCTACCTGTAGGGGCTGTTGTTGAGTTGTTGAAGTGAATTGCTCGGCTTGAGTACCACCAGTTTATTTTCAGGTTAATTTGTAAAACATTGTTTTTCCTCTGTAGAATATCTGTGCTTTAGCTGGCCACATTACAGTAGCTGAAGCAGTTTTTTTCGTGTCATGGCACTCTCCACGCTTTCCTCCAAGTATTTTGCCCAGTGAAAACAGACAAGAGAGTAAAAACTGGACAGTGCCCTTTGACATAGTACTTTGTTATCCTGCCTAATGCTATTGAGGAGAAAATTCCTTCTCCCACCTAATGCTGCTTATTTATTTATTTATTGGAGATGAATCCATGTTGCTTCAAGAGGCTTTTTTCTGTGAGATAATAGCAGCAGCTCTTCATAGATCCATTTGTTGCCGTGGTGATCTGCCTACTCCTTTTGTTAGTCCGCCTCTGCTTCAATAAACCCCCTTCCTGTTATCAGCCTGGTGAAAATGTCTGCAAGTTCTTCAGAGCTAATAAACAGCATACATCATTCCTTTCATCTGATCACTATAGTGTGGGGCCGTATGAGAGTGAGAATGGCACATGAATTGTACAGCTGCACTAATGGAACTCAGAAGAATGAACCTCCCCGCTCAGCCGAGCGAGTGCACGACAGGGCACTGCCTTCCTCGCCGAGCCGGAGGTGCCAGGACTCAAAAGCTGCACCTTGTTTCGAGCACCAGGGAATGACCTGTCTCTTGAAACTAATAATGCAGAGCTCTCAGTGACCTGTTTCAAAGTTGCTGGGTTTAAAACAAGCTTGAGGTCTCTTCAGTGTTTTCAGCCAGCTAAAACAATCTTTTTTTTCCTTTGTCTCCTGTCCCTTACGCCTCCTAGGAACGAGATGGAAAGACACTTCTTGGAGCTACTGCAGTTTAATATCAATGTTCCTGCCAGTGTTTACGCCAAATACTACTTTGATCTTCGCTCCCTAGCAGATGACAATAACCTGAGCTTTCTGCTGGAGCCTCTCAGTAAAGAGAGAGCACAGAAGCTGGAGGTAAATGGTCTGAGAGTGGCTGAGCAGGGGACTCCTCTGTCTTGTATGAGTAGGAAGAGCATCTGTTGCTAATCACGTTAAGTGGCAGTTAGAAAAACTAAAAAGCTTTTAGATTAGTGTATTACAGGGTAATTTAACCCCTTTATAAATACAGTTAGCACTCCTAAAACCATGCATAGGCTAAGCTAGAATTCTGAGGAAAGGAAGGGTTTGGGAAGAGATTACAAAAGTCTAGCAGACAGCAAAATAAAATGGATGTTATTTTGGGAACCGTAGTTCAGCTAGGCTACTTAAGATTGAAAGGATTAGTGTCATATGTAATGGATTGTCTGTCCTTCCCTGGTCACAGTCTGTATTCCAAGCACCTAGAGACAGTCACACTCAGACCCTTCTAAATACTACCAGCTGAAGGTTTCCCACTGCATCCCACTGCACAGCTGCTTTTAGATTTTGAGGGAGCACTCTAACTGCTCTCATGGTTTAATAAACAATTTGTCTGGGGGCAGCTGCAGAAATAAGTTGTGGCTTCCCACCTTTCCAGAGAAACGTTTCTTTAAGATAAACTTTGGGAATAGCTCCTTCTTGGGAATCCTTCAGAATGCCCAGAGGAGTGTAAATGCAGATTAATGTCCCTTTCTGCTCCGTGGGAAAGGCTGCCCTTGTGGGGAGGCCTTGCAGCCTTCTTGGCACGAAGGCTCTTTTTAAAAACCTTTAACTTCTGCAGAGTCAGTCTTCCTAGTTGCTGGAGATATGTAAGACATTTTGAAAATACACAAATTACCTGGGTTCCCAGGGAAATTTCTTGTTGGATCAATGCAACCTTTCATCTGTCCAGGTTTAATTGATGACTCTGCAGGTTGTTTTGTTGACCTTTCAACAAAAGCATTACCACAGGCCCTGTGTACACTGATACCATGGTCCCTTTCAGAGAGGGGTGTGCTGCAGATTCTTGGCTTCATATTGTTCCATTGTCCACCCCCAATAATTCTGCCAAGGGCTAGGGATTTTATTTTGTGCCATAAGTGCCTGAACTTCAGGACTAAGTGTGATCCCTCCTGCCCTTTGGAATGATAAGTATGATATGACTGTGAATTCCTCTATTTAAAGTTAAGCAATGCAGCTCTTCTGCTTTGTCTCACCCTTGTTACTTGCACTTTAAGCTAACACTGTCACTAATTGTAAATGTGGTTGTAGGGCAGTTCATAGTCCACAGGAAATTGTTTACTGAACTGCTCAGTGCCAGGGCATAAGTGGATGATTTACAGATTGTGAGCCTGTTTTGTTTCTTCTTTCTTAGTATGTAGGGGCTTGGTATTTAAAACCAGAGTAATTTTCAGACCAGTATGTAATTTGCTATCATGCATTTACTAATGCATGTACTTTGGACATTTTGGGGTTTAATTCTAAATTGTGATAAATATTTAGACTATTTTCTATAATTTTTAATTTTCCCTTTCAGTTAGAAGCACATAAGCAGCTGATAGGAGCCTGTATAAAGTAATGAATTAGTGAATTCCAGAAACTGAAAACTGATTTACACCATATGGGCAACTGGGGCTAAATATGTCAACACAGGTTGCTGTGTGATTGATGTGCTAGCATTAAAGCAGGATGGAGAGTCTGTCTGGTCTTGCACCAGGAGCTCATGCCGCCAGTGTCTGAAAGAATGCCACTCTTGAGCCAAATGCATGCCTCCAGAAGGTCGGCAGAAATAAATGTAAATAATTATTTTAAAATACACTTAGAACTTTATTCATGCTCAGAGTGCTTTTCACCTTTTGAACTTGCAGAACACTGGGCTGTGCTGAATGGGTGCTGCCTTAAAGGGAAGGTGTAGGCTTGTAGCTGATCACAGGACTCTGAAAGTTCATCTGGTGATAGTGGTAAATTATTAATGGAGGTAAATGTTCAGGGCTGAAATTCAGTCTGACTTTTTTATTACAGGTGTCCTTATTAATTTGCATTGATAATGCCTTGAAGGCTCCAATCAGAAACAGGTCTTGCAGGGGAGGAGACACAATATTTTTTTGACAATTGTGTTATTAGGATTTAAATAATTAGGCTTGTTACTAAAATAGCTAGATAAGCAGGGCAGAGGCAAGCCAATGAAAAGCAATTCAACACTAGATTGTCTACATGTGCTAATATTTAATTGCTATAATAAAGTACCATGGCTGGCCCTCCCTTCTCAGATCATAGGGATGATCCCGGTAAGAAAGAATATGTTGGGAATGAGGGCATAGAGAAGGTAAAGGCAAAACAGACACCCTAGTGGAAATTAATTTCCTTGGCTTGCTTGCCCTGTGAGTGGCCATGGGTAAGATGCCTGAGGGAGCACAGAAACCTTTTCAATTTGAACCTTTTCTCTCAGAGAAATACTTATGTGCGTTTCTGCACTGTTAAAATAAAATTATTGTGCTGCTGTGTGCACCAGACCCAGCTACTAGGGGTGATTTTCAACATAACTTCCACAAACTCAAGTCTGAAATGGATCCAAGTTTTTCATTAGATAGTGAGACTAGTAAAATAAAGAAGATAACTTGCATATGGAAACCACTCACCTTCTTTAGGTCTACCTTCTTTAGGTCTCCAGTTCATGTTGACCTGGGGACAGACCCCATTACTATTTTCCCTCAAGAGTAGTCCTCATTTATTGTCATTCTGGATAAAAGCCAGAAGTGTCACTGCTGCAGAGCACTGTGCTGTTGGTACTGCACTTGTAAAACCTCCCTTGGAACGTTCAAACCTTCCTAATGCAGACTTTTCATTTTGTGTCTGTCTGTGGTGTCCAGGCAATCTCCCGGCTGTGTGAAGACAAATACAAAGACTTGTCAAAAGCTGCTATGAGACGATCTTTCAGTGCTGATAACTTAGTTGGTATCCGCCGTTCTAATGCCATCCTCTCCTGAGGAGAGAGCAAGGTGCAGCACCAGGAGCCAGCATCCACTCGGACCGGAGGAATCCACCACTCCACGCACGAAGGCAGCGGTGATGGTGTCTTCCAGCAAGGGGAAGAGAGGAGAGCCAATCAGCCAAGGGAGCCCAGAGCCTGAGGAACACACTTGGTGCAAAAGACAAGACCTTTGTCAAATCAACTCTCTCCTCCTTCTAATGTATCCAGAGGTGCAAAAACAAACTTATCTCCTCTCCCCCACAGATGTTTGCTTACTATGTAGGCCTATAGCTGTGAACTCTTGAGGTTTTTAATAATAAGTAGTTTTAAATTTTAGAATTTAAACACTAACCACATGACTATAGTTACAATGTTCTTCCCTCCTCTCCCCTGTCATCCAGAGTCTTCACTGCATTTGTTTTTCAGGTCAGTGCAGTGTTAACAAAAACAACACGTGGGACTCTTAAAGTATAAAGCCACTCTGGAGTTGAAAACAGTAGCATAGACACATGTTGATGGCTTTTCCCTGGTTTGGCTACTAAAAGCTGCTATTATTGGTGATGTGTTCATACCAAGAAGCTGTCCAGCAGGAAGGAATTCCATCTCTGCACCCACAACTTCACTCCAGTAAAGATTGTCAAAAGACTTTGAATGTTTTGACTGGGGGCAGAGATACGGTTTTATGTATTGTTAAAATGTATAGGGTCCATGCTGCATTTCTTGTGAATTATGGTGCTTCTCTCATTTTCTAATACTTATATTGCTCTGGAAGAGATGTAATCTGTGTATTTTTCTGAGGCATTGAATGAAAAAGTTGGTCTGGAAACATCATCACCATCCCAAACAGTGTAGCAATCCAGTGGTGAATGGCGTGTGTGCAGCACTGCTTCTCTGAGTTCTACTGCAGGTCTCTTGTGCTATATACAGTGAGTTCCTAAAGCTGATATTGTGCATCCATCTGGCTCTCCCTGGGTTTGTTTCCTGGGAGGAAGTTGCATTCATAATGAGACAATAATGAGATTGAGAATCCTGGACTACCTATCAAGGTAGATAGAAAAATATTGTGTTAAACTGAGAATTATCAAAAAGCTTTCTATAAACCTTATTTTTAATTTTCTTTTCCCCAAAGTGAATTTTATCTTGTGCAACTGCTCTAGAGGCTTGGGGTTTGCTCTTTCTGAGACTTTGGAACAGAGCTTACTTTCAAGCTCTGAAACTGAACTCTAAACAGGATAAGTATTATTATAGACTCTTCCTGTTACAAGTCTTTGTAGTATCTTCCCTTCTTGGATCCAAATAGGTTTTAGGCAGTGTCCTAGGAGCAGATCTCCCTCTGAATGACACGGGTTTTGTGCACTTCCTCTTACAGCCAAGGCCCAGAAACCGACACTGAACAACAAGTCCATCTGCCTTTGGGAGTGGGGCTGTGTGAGTGCCATCATCAGTGTGGCTGCACTCAGCTGTTCAAATGATGCATACAGCCTTTTGCAGTATGCAAATGTGCCAGCCCCTGGCTCCCAAACCCACGGGACTTGGCACTTCAGGTATTGATCACAATTCAATACTGAAAATAACACTACATCTTCAGGTGGTTTTCCTTTCTCATGTTTGTATTAAAAGAAAAGCTAATAAACTATATTTTAATTAAACCTGAAGGGTGTGTTCTGTACAGCTGTTGGAGTCCACTGCCCCTCAAAAAAGGAAAAAAAATAGAAAGAGAAACCCCAGTGGTATGTGTTACAGTCTCTCCGTTCCCCACACCAGCCTGTCACCTTCATTTGGTCCCCATGGGCTGGCAGTGTCTGGGAGCAGGCAGCAGACTCCTGGGAAGGGTGCAGCCCTGCGTGGCTGCCCAGATCTTCCCACATGGTCTTTGGATTTAGAACTTGACTTGGGCTGCCCAAATAAACCAGTCACTGACAGTTTCTTTGCATTTCAATGGTCTTTAAGTAGGGCCAGTCTCTCTGGAGGCGATTTGATGGCTTTTAAGTCCTCCCTTGAGGAGCACTAAATTGGAAGCTACAAGTGACCAGCTCCTGGATTGACTTGTGACCTAATTGCTAAAGAGCTTTGCTTCCCCCAGCACGGCCAGGTGCCTTCAGCTGTGTGGGATCAGTCTGGTGCACTCTGCTGTGGGGCTCCTCCAAAAGCAGCCACTCACTGTGAGCTGCTCAGCAGAGACTGGGGGCACTCATTTCCCTTTTTTGCCAGATGAGATGGAGACTCTTCCTGCTGATCTGGATGGCAGGTGAATGACATCTCCAGCTGATGGCTGCTTCTGCAATACATCCTGCAGGAGACAGCTGCTATGAACCCAATTTTGCTTTGAAGATTACCTGGCTTTAGTTTTACTGTAGCCCAGAGCATATTATCAATGGGATTTTGATCTGTTCAGCAGATACTAAGCAGCCTGAACACCAACGCAGCTTCTTAACAGGAAAAAATAGCAATTTCATTTACCATTCTGGTACCCCTAAAAGAGTTAGATTCTGGAAAACGCAGTTAGTGTATTTCTTAGCTAAACAATAAAAAGTAAACCATACAGTTCCCTTCTGAAGTGCTGAGCATTAATAGTGTTTCAGAAGGAGTTGCATAGAGGTGGTTCTGCTGAACAATGAACTGTGAAGGGGAAATACCCTCCAATTTGCACTACTCTGTATGCTGGCAACACTTCTGTCAAAGAGGCAAAAGAAAAATTACAATCATGGTCAGAATACTGAAATTACAGAGACTGTTACCTTACCTCTGCTCCCAGAGAAGAGCAACTGGCAATGGGATCAATGTACCTTGTTTTTCTTAATCCAATAGCTGAATAATATTTAATCTATGTTGAGGTGATCTCTGCCTGCTTTCAGTTCCAGGGTAGCACTCCCCATCTGGCAGTAAATGCTGTTTGCAGAGACAATAGCTGTGTTATGGCCCAGCAAGAGTGATGTGAGCACCAGCCAGACTACCACGAGCAGCGTGTGTTAGCAGTCAGCAGGGGCAGGAGGCCATGGAGGTGTTCATGGGCTGCAAGATGCCTCTGGGCTCCAGCAGCCCCTTCCCTTTGTGTACAGGGATTGTGTATTTTGTTTCCAAGGGAATTTTATGAGAACTACTTCAGTTTGGGTTTGGTAGTTAAGAGGACAGGCACTTGAGGGATGGAATAAATGTCAAGACCACTGCTCCTGGATAAGGGTATAAGTGTCAAGCATAGCCTGAGCAAGCAGAATTGGACAGAAGAGCCATTGAGGCAAGAGCTTGCACAGGAGGTTGGCAGGAGTGCTCAGGGCAGAGTGAGCTGCTCCATTCAGAGCTCAGCACTGGGCAGGCTGCAGCCCCCATCCTGTCCTGGGATTTCCCACAGCACCGTAGTGCAGGACAGTGACACAGAACTGGCATTCCATATCGTTACCTGGGAAAACTCTCCTTGCACCAAATAAGCTGTTTGCCAGCATAGAGCAAATTACAGGGTGCTGCCAAAGTGACTGTAGTGCCCTTACTAACACCCACCCCCCAATGGACTGGCAAAAGAGCACTTAAATGGCAGAGCATGGGCCTGTTTGTCTTAGCCTTAGGAAAGTCTCAGGCTGCCTTCACAGACAAGGCATTTCTCTAGGTGAAATAACCACTTTGGCTTCTGATCTATATTAAAATTTATTTGAAGAGCCACATGGTCCCCATGCCATCAGACACTGTCATTCCCCATGCCACCCAGCCAGGATTTGTGCCGCATTTGCACCGTTCAGCCCCAGGGAAGCCGGTGACTGCCTCAAGGGTGGCTTAAGTTGACCAAGTGGAACCTGGAGAGCACAGGAGCACAGGCATTAGGCCAGCTGTGTGGAATCACGTGTGTGCTCACGGGGACAGAGTCCTGCAGGTGATTCACCTCTGCCTGCAGGAAAGGCCCTTCCCTTGCTCGGAAACAGTGGCTTGAGGTAGGCGGTGGATGGCAGTGCTGCTGCCAAACTCCTGTTTACTGAGGAGCTGGGGACACAACAGCTTCCTGGCAGGCAAGAATGACAACAAGGCTGCCAGCAAGGTGCTGGAGTTACTTCCGGGAGCAGGCAGTGAGTGTCCACAGCTCCTTGAAAAGAACCTGATGCTGAAACGGTTCACGTCCCCTCCACACCCCAAAACGGCTGCCCTTCAGCGATAGGATCAGCCCCGATGGTGTGTGTTGCCTGTACTTGAGCACGGGGGGGCAGATCCCTGCAGAATCAGGTGAGTCAGGCTGTGGGACTGTCAGGTTTATCACCGGGTGCTGGAATGCTGCTTCCAGGTAAAAGATCCTATCTGGTGGGACCTGGTGTGTGCCTACACACCTAACTAGATAGCAGAGTCCTGCCCCATTAGTCACCATGGAGGCAGCCTTAACCCCTTGCTGTCCCTCTCCAAGTGCTCCTTGCAACAGGAGAGGTCGCACAGCAGATGGCAATACGGCCAAATGGGAGCTGTCATCTGCTTGGCCTTGGTAGTCTCAAAGGGCACCTCTTCAGAGCCTGATCTCAGCACAGGCCAAGGGACACGTACTGTGCAAACTGCACAACGCCGATAAAAGTTGATAGTTAACCCTCTTTTAGCAGCGAGATGTGACCTTGGCCCGTCAGGGAAGGCGCTGTCAGCGCGGTCACGGGCACAGCCAGCACGGCTGCCCCCGAGCACAGAACCTGGCTCGGGGCAGAGCCTGGCCAGGGCACGCTGGCACTGAGGGCACAGATGTGTGGCATCCTCCGTGCCAAGGGCAGCGCTGCGTGGGGTTCATGCACATGGAACATGCTATTCCTGTGCCACGCAAGTGCAGTTGCCTCACCAGTTCCCCACGATCCCCAGCGATAAGAGCCCTGCATGGCCCTACAGCACATGCCTCCCCCTCCCCCTGACAGGTAAGCTTTTAAGGTAATAAACACTCGAACAGAAGCAGAAGTAAAGAAAACAACACACACTATTTTTTATCCTCATAAATAACTAATCTTGATACTTCTCTTTGAATAAAATTTCTTCAGCTTTTCACATAATATAGTACAGTTATTTAAGCAACATTGAACAGCATCGGTAACGAGGAGGCAAAACCCAACATGTAAATTGGCTACAGCAGACCGGGCACACCGCAACGGCTCCTTCCCCCCTCCTGCCACTTGTTGCTGAGAAGCCAGGCTCAAACACGAGTTGATTGTATTACCCTACCATTACATCAAAGCTGAAAATGCTCTTGCATTTTTCAACAGGCAACAGTTTGTAGCTAATCTTGGATTTCTTTACACAGTCAGTTGCACTTTGGAAAAAACAAAAACAGTAAAATACCGCCTTTGACATGGTTTTGTTCACTGTATTGCATGATGTGTGTTTAGCTGTATCTACAAAAGGCACTATGGAGAGAGAGGAGTCCAGCAAGGTGCAAACTGGAGGAGGTTGGAATCATTTAATGCCCTGGATTACAGCAGAAGAGTACCCACGGTGTCTCTGCGCCTGACCTGCCTCACTGCTGAGAACACACCTGTCTCTAACCTGTATCAAAAGTCAGTACGGCTCCTGTATGTACAAATTAGGCTATAATACAACTATTTACAGTTTGTAACACAATATGGTGCAATTCTGTCCACAATAAAGTTCTCCAACATGCTGGAGGGGGTGAGCCCTATTGCAAGAGTGCAGATGGTTGCAGCTGAACAGTCCCCGGTGAGCCCTCCATCCTTGCACCTTTGTCTCCTCTACCCAGGACTCCCCAGAGACACTCATGCAGTACCTTTATCCGGAGATGTGCCACTTGAGTATTCCCTCACTTCCCAGGTTTTGGTTTTAAAATGAGCTGGAAACCTCTTTGACTGAAGTGGTCCAAAGGTGTCAAGAACAACCTCAGATCCTTGCAGTCCTGCAGGAGCAAAGCCAGCAGTTGTTCTCCAGTGCTTGAGCAGCTGGGTCACAGTGCCACGCTTGAAGGAGGGCAAAAAGGACTCCGGTAATGGTTGGGTAGTTACATACATCACCACTGCTTAGAGCAGGGGGGAAAAAATTAAAATGCAGGTGCTTTCACAAACGGGCTGAAGCCAGAGGCAGCCAGCCTCATCCCGTGCCACAGCTGGAGCCCCTTGCCCTGACTGCATTTAGTGACTTTGACAACAGGGCCCCCCACCATTATTCTACTTACTGAAACCCAGCTGTCACCACCACTTAATGCCAGGCAATGATTCTGTCAGTGCTCAGCTGCTATCTGATCCAGGGAAGTGAAAAAGGCTTGGGAAGTTGGAGGAAAAGAGGTATGAGTGCTTGGCTAAGTTTTCCTAAATGAACTGCTCTGTCTCAAACCTGGTACTCTCTCTAGCAGAGGCACAGCTTTGAAAAAAGCAGCAGCAAGTATTGAAGCCGACTGACTGGAAAACCCAGCTGCTGCTGCTCCAGAGAGACAGCCTGCTGCCTGGCTGGGACACCCCCGTGCAGTCACTGCTCACTGCTGGGGTGCAACTACCCTTTTAGGGATGGTTGTGACACACCCAGCTACTGTGGCACATGCCACAGCTGGCAGGCAGGACACAGGGCCTGCCTCCCTCGCCCCAGGTAAACCTCACAGGACAAGGGAGACCGAGGAACTCACCCCGCTGCAGGGGCAGAGGCACGAGCAGCACCGACCCTTCCCAGAGCACAGGACAGCTCGGAGAGCCCCACTCCCAGTGCCAGAGCCAGCGGTGCCAGGGCTCCTTGCAAACCCTGTGCTGAGCCAGCAGCCTCACCACCCGCATGGCCCCTCGTGCAGCCCCTCGGCTGCCCAGGCTCAGTGGCTCCATGAGCAGTGGAGCTGGCTGCCATCGCAGAGCAGGGAGTCGGTGCCACCACCAGAGCCAGCTCCTGCCTGCTCCTGAGTCCCCTGAAGGGAGCCAGATGTGCTTGCCCAGGGCAGAAGGGACCGCAGGAGATCACCTCTTCCCTGCCTGCGCTGGGTGGGATCCTCTCCACAGTCCCTTCCTCCTGCACTGCCACCACCCGTGAAGCCCCCTGCCCACGCAGCTCCTCCCCTCCTGCCTGCTGCTGCCTGAGCAGGGCCAGTGGCTGCCCCACACCAGGGCCCCCAGGCTTCTCCTCCTCAATACGTAGCTGTGCCTGGGGGCTCTGGGGGCACTGAGGGCAGTCTCCTGCTCTGCCCAGGGCACCCAGTGAGGCAGCACCCCCTGAAGGCTCTCCCTGACCCACTCTCTGGGCTTTAGTGAGGGTCTCAGTGGCAGTGCCAGCCCCCACCTGGGGTTGGGGGCCGCCATCTGCCCTGCCTGCTACAGCTCTGCCTTTCTCCCTGGCACCAGCAAAGACCTGCCCAGAGGCTTGTTGTGGGACACACATCAATACTTGAGGGCCTACTGCAACCTGACTGACCCACAGGATGCAGCATCCCAGGACCCCAACCAGGATTTAGGACCCCAAATGGGGCATACATGGCAGTGCCAGGCTCCAGGCCTCCCTCTCCCTCTGCCCCCACATAGCTGGCAGCACCTCCTCCTGCCCTGCCTGGGGCTGCAGCTGCTCTGTGCCGTGGTCCCAGGCAGCACCACCATGGTGGGGCTGAAGATGCTAGGGGTGGCCCAGCTGTCACCCCCTCTTCTGTGGCCCAGGGTCTACGCAACCCTCTCCTCCCTGTAGCTGGGGTCACCGAGGCTCCCTCTGGTCACACATGGGACAGTGGGACCTGCTTGTGGTAGGAGGCCATACTGGGCAGTACCGTCCTGCCCACCAGTGCCGGGCTGGCCTCACCATACACAGAGGCGCCCGCAGGCTTCCTGGCCCGGCAGCAGCGGGTGGTGAAGCGCCTCCAGGACTCAAGTGTCTTGCCAGACCAGATCCAAACGCCGGAGGTGATCCCCACCACAAGGCACATGAAGTACTTGAGCATGAAGACAGCATAGTCAGGCTTGGGGCGGTGAGGGTCCCCCGGGCAGGAGCAGTTCTGTGCCTGCTCCCAGGCCTCCCGGTTGTGCTGCTCGTAGATGTAGCAGGCAATGACAATGGTGGCAGGCACAGTGTAAAGCACGGTGAAGATGCCGATGCGGATCATCAGCTTCTCCAGCTTGTCAGTTTTGGTGCCGCCCTGCTTGATCACGCTGCGGATGCGAAAGAGCGAGACGAAGCCAGCCAGCAGGAAGAGGCTGCCGGTGAAAAGATAAACCACTAGTGGTGCCAGCACAAAACCCCGCAGATTCTCCAGGCTCTGGTTGCCCACATAGCAAACCCCGGCCACCGGGTCACCATCCACAGAGCTCAGTGCCAGTACAGCAATGGATTTGGCACTGGGGATGAGCCAGGCAGCCAGGTGGAAGTACTGCGAGTAGCTAGCAATGGCCTCATTGCCCCACTTCATGCCAGCTGCAAGGAACCAGGTAAGGGAGAGAATGACCCACCAGATGGAGCTGGCCATGCCAAAAAAGTAGAGGAGAAGGAAAACCACGGTGCAGAGAGCAGGGCCTGTGGTCTCGTAATGGATGTGGTGGTGCTCCGGGTTGCAAGCCACATTGGCATGCCCTGCCACCAGCCGCACAATGTAGCCCATGGAGACGAAGAGGTAGCAGGCAGAGAGGAAGATGATGGGGCGCTCAGGGTACTTGAAGCGCTCCATGTCAATGAGGAAGGTGGCCACGGTAGTTGAGGTGGAGAGGAAGCAGAGGATGGACCAGAGGCCGATCCAGAAGGTAGCGAAGGTCTTCTCATCCTGGGTAAAGTAGGGCTGGTAGCAGGGGATGGCACAGTTGAGTACCTTCCCAGTCCTGATGCGGTTGTACAGCGGATGGGACTCCTTGGAGATGGGGATCAGGGGCGCTTTGCACTTGCAAGTCTGACCACAGTCCAGCCCTGAGAGGCGCTGCCCATCGAGTGGCGTCAGGTTTTTGGCCATGTCCTTGGCAGGGCGTGTGGGCTTCCCAAAGAAAGGCGGCAGGGTGGTGGCTTCCGTGTGGTTGTATCCCATGCAAAGCACCTCGGTGTCCCCCAGCACCGGCAGGTTGTCACAGCTCATCCTCTCGGGCCAGGCAAAGCCGTACTGCTGCATGATGGGCGAACAGCCGGCCTTGGCCCGCTCGCAGACGGAGCGGCAGGGGGGCAGAGGCTTCGTGTAGTCGGACAGGCAGATGGGGGTGTACATGCTGCAGAGGAAGAAGCGCAGGTCCGGGGAGCACTGGATCTCCACCAGCGGCCAGAACTGGTGCACCTCCAGCCCGGCCTCGTCCTGCGTGTCGTGGTNCGGGGGCAGGCGGCGGAGTGAGAAGATGACGGTGCTGCCAAACCACTGACTGCTCCGCAGCCGTGCATCGCCTTCCCCTCTTGCCCGCCGGGCCCCTCCCGTGCCCCGGGACACTCCGCCCCCCTAGCGCCGCGACGGCCCGGCCCGGCTTCCCCGGCTCGGCGCGAAGAGCCAAGCGGCTGGAGGAGGAGGGCGGGCGGTGC
>VXAX01003481.1:1736888-1834058 GCA_013399835.1 Leptocoma aspasia | reverse complement strand
GAGGAGGGCGGGCGGTGCCCCCGGCGCTGCTGCCGCTTCGCCCCTTCCTCCTCGGGCCCTTCAGCCCCTCTTCGCGGGAAGGGGACGGGGCCTCGCCCGCCGTAACGGGATTGGGACGAACGGGGGAAACCCTGGGTAGGGGAAGGGAAGACGTGAAGGGGTCCTGGCCGGCTTTGCCTTGCTCCAGCCGTGGCACATCAGCCCGGGTACAAGGAGCACTGTAGCACGTACCGCTGCTGCCTCCCGGCGCGGCAGCGCTCCCGACTCCCGGAACGCTGAGCCTCGGCGGGAAGGAAAACCGCCCCTGCCCGGGTGCAGGCAGCTGCGCTACCACATTCCTGCCCCGGATTCCGGTCGCCATCCGCTCCCCCAGCCCTTTCCTTCCTTCCCAGTCGGGTGGCAGGCGCTGGAGCGCAGCGCGAACCAACGACGAGACCGTGCCGGGGCAGAGGGCTCTGCCCAGCGCCCTGAGACCGCGGGCTCCTGCCAGGGCCACCGAGGTGGTCACGCTCAGCTGCCAGGAATTCCAATCCTTCAGTCCATGCATTCGTAAACACCGAAATTGCCAGCCTGATTGTCAAGAGCTTCCCTGAAAGCCCTGAAGCCCACGGCATGTTCGGGGCACACAGGGGAACAGACCTGCTTCACAAGCCAAATTCGGGGGTCCAGACTCCAGCTGCTATGGCAGAGCCTTATTCTGGCCAAGGCAGAAGGCTGCTCCCAAGCCCTTGCACAGGAGCTACTCACTCCACCTCAGTGGATGTGGATGGAAGGGCAATTTGGACTACAGTACTTGCATCCAGCCCTGGATCTAGTCAAGGCATACCCACAGCACATCACAGATACAGACAGCTTGCATTCAAGGCCTGGTGCTGGGGAACACCAGCACCCAAAACAACCCTAACTGCACCCAGAGCAAACAAAGCAAATACACAAAGCATGACTTAGCTCCTGCCTTCCTCCCAGAAGTAAAACCTAGCTTGCTTATTGCTCTGAGGCCAGAGCAATAAGCTGATGTGCCTGATGTGGCTGATGTGCCCATGGGCAGAGCACTGACTGCTGATGACCAAAATCATCAGGGATTTTAAGGCAAGAGACCTCACAACCACCCCCGAAATCCATGTCCACCCAGCCCAGGCATGCATATTACTTGCCACTATCAATTTTGATGCTTAACAACATTTTTTTTAAAAAGGAAAAAAAAATCTCACATCCCTATACCTCTTTGCTTTACGCTGTAAGTTTTCCCTATAAAAGAGCTATACAGAATAAAATTACAAGTCACATGTTCCTTTGGAAGACAGTGGCATATCCTTGTGGCAGGAATCATAACTTTTAATTCTCCTCAACGATGAGTTTCTGTGAACTAGCAGCCCAGCAGAAAGCAATCACAGACAGTTTCATTATGGCTGTCAGTTGATTATCCAAATTATAGCTGAGAGAAGAGGGCAGCCTTTTTATTATCATCATTGCTGTACAATTAGAAAATGCTGATGAAGCTCCATAAGAACAGAAATTCTCTTTTTTGTGGGTATTTTTCATTTTTATAAGCATTCTCTTGGGCAATGTCTTAGTTCGATTTGACACACAATGGGGAATGGGTACATAAGTGGGAAGGGAGAAGATAAGAAGGGGAAAATGGGACAGCTCTTCATTTCAGTTAATTTATCAACTCTTGTAGCCTGGTTCAGGTTTTGCCACTCCTCCAGATGTATCTAATTCTTAGAGCCTGGCTGTAAATAATGCTATATTTGCTACACTGGGGACACATAAAATCCAATTAAGAGCCAGGTAGACATCTGTTGGCTTGCTCTGTGCTTCTGTTTCCTTTTTGTTTTTTTATGAATATGTAGCAGAACAACCAGAGCAGCATTAAATATGGTGTAAGCACATAGGTTTGTTACTCATTTCTTCAGTACAGTGTGAGAGTACAGTGCTTTATGTGTATCCAGTACTACTAGTAACAGAAGATGTGTCTGCACAAAATTTACTGTGTCAAACCCTGCAGACAAAAAAGGAAGTGATTCCTAGCCCTAAGAAAATACTTTTGTAGTTAAAAACCTCTTAAATTATTAAAAATCGCTTTACCTTTTATCCATGTGCAGAAGTGTCCATGAAGCTCCACCATGCTAGACAGGTCTGCTTGGGAGTTCATCTAATCCCTGCTCCTGGCTCCAGCCCAGAGGACACAGGCATGGACCGGCAATATGTGTCCTCTCAGACACACCTTCCACCCACTGAGGTGTTTTCAGCTGGGATGCAGTGGTTCCTGGTAGAAGCAGAAAGTAAAATGGTGATAAATCTTTCTGTATTTGGTTCTTTCACTCCTGATTGTCAGCATACACTGTTTACCTGGAAAAATTGCTTTTGTGAAGGATACCATGACTTTTAAAAGACTTTAGAAAATGACTGAGTTTCCTTTGTAAAGACTGGCTATTGCCCTTGCCCTTGTTAGAGGACTCAGCAGACTTTTGCAAAGAGCTTTTTAGCCCAGGCTTTGGGCAGGGACAAAGCCAGAGAGCACTGATCTCGCTCTTGGCTTTGCCGGCACCAAAGCAGGGCAGGAACCTCCTGCCCCTCTTGTCATAAGATCAGCACACCACTCCTTGGCCCTCGACCCTTCTTGCTTGAAGCAGCAAATCCTGGTTTTGTCTGCACTGCTGACAAGTCTCCAGCTCCCAGGAAGGGAGCAGTGGGGGCCCAGCACAGGTGACTCCAGTCTTCCGGTGCTGGTGGGCAGCCTGCCAGTCACCCCAGCTGGAGGCTGTGCTGGCTCAGGCATTGCTGGAATTAGCAGTGACCCCTGATAACAAACTGCTTGAGTGAGGGGGTGCTGGGGACCATAAGGTGCTTTGCAGCAGCACAAGACTGTGCCTTACTCCCTGTCACGAGTGCAGGAACATCTCTTCTGGCATCATGGTGCAGCCCCCAGGCAGCACCAGCACAGCAGCCCACTGTGTACTGGTACAAAGGGATATCAGTGTTTGCCCCACACTGTGCATGCTGCACCAAGGCAGGTGTGCTTCTGCTTCCACCCGTGGCAAATGTTTGCCTTCCTGAGAGCTGCAGCTCCAGGCTGCCTGTGCTGCAAACCCCAGCACCAAGACTGACCTCGTGTAACACCACCTGGAGCGGGGTCTCCTAAATAAGACCAAGGTTCTTGCTGCACTAC
Organism: Leptocoma aspasia; assembly: GCA_013399835.1. Classification (NCBI taxonomy): domain Eukaryota; kingdom Metazoa; phylum Chordata; class Aves; order Passeriformes; family Nectariniidae; genus Leptocoma; species Leptocoma aspasia. The sequence continues at coordinate 1,830,886 of VXAX01003481.1, read as the reverse complement.
AGGCAGGAGGGACCTGGCAGGCAGGGAGACAGAGGGACTCTTGGCCCTTTGCAAGCAGGCAGAGCAGAGTGAGAATCACTGCCAGCATTTGCAGAGGGACCCTGGCACCCAAATCCTACTGAAGTGCAACAGCAGCAGAGGTGAACACTTCTCATGTGCCCAGATGAATTAAAGGCTGTGGCCTGGGGACAGGAATTCAGATTGAAATCACTTGAATGCTTTTCACCATGCCTTGCTGAAATTCCCTTAAAAATCCTAGCTTACATCAAAAGAATGTTTTTATATACACCTGTGCAATTACACACCTTAACATATTGCAGGAAAACAAAACCATGCCAAACTGTAGCCATATCCAAAAAGTTCCATGTAACTTGAAAACTTCTGAGTGAATTAATACAAAACCTGATTTCTAACACTGACACAGACTTTAGCAACACCTAACACAAGTGCTGCAGTTTGTAAAATGCCACCAGATGTTCAGGTAAGTAAGACCAAAGTAAAATTAGGAAGAGTGGCTGGCTGCACATAAAACTAATCTTGCCAAACTCATCACTTATTAATTAACTATACTTGTACATATAAGTGCACATAAGATATATGTAGTAAGTTCTCTTTGGTCTCCTCAGGCACTGGGAACCTTCCCATGAGCCACAGTTGGAATACTGAAGGGATCTTCCTGTCCTGAGGTGCCACTACCACACAGAGGCAGGATCAGGGCCCCAGATCCCAGCCCAGAGTTCAGGAGGGTTGGTGGTGATGAGGATGGGCTTCTGCCATGCCACAGCCATGGGTGGTTTTCAAATCTCCTTGCTGTGACTCACACAATGCTGAGATAAAGAGAAAACAGTGAAGTTCCTTATATCTAATTTTCTTGAGGGGTGTAGTGCAGCCTAAAATATCTGAAACGTTTCAGATATGTAGTTTTTGAAACACATCACATTATGCTTGTTTTTTCTTTTCTTTTTCTCTCATGGGCCCTTCAAAAGAAAACAGTCCCCATAGTGAAGTTGACATGATAAATTAGTATGGCCCTGGCAAAGCCCTCACTCTTCATTGGCAAATACTTATTTATGGACTTTCAATTTGTGGCTTATGTAACAACAGGGTGAGTGACTTTCAAAAAAGCTCCGCCATGTATTGACCTGATACAGCCTAATGGGTCCTTCAGAGCAATTAGGATTTATTGTGTTAGTGTCTATTGTGTATAGAGACCATTTTAAAAACATGTGTTATTTACCCAGAAAGCAGTGATGACTGTTTAAATACAGTGAGATTGTTTCTTAAACTCTTGCTGTTCTATACATTGCAAAGAAGTTACTTCAAATATTTTTCAGAGTTAAATACTTTGCTCCAGTGGGATTTCCAAGCCTGATTATGGCATGGCACATATATTTGTATGCCCACAGCTGTAAGTGAACTAAGCTCTCAGGAAAGCTGCAAAATGAGCAGCCTTGAAGCATTGGAATCTGATATTTTTTCTCAACCAAGGGGCCAGTGTTTGCCACTCTAGTGGTCTGAGCAGCTCAGGCCATTTCCTAACTTAGAGAGCAGAGCATTTCCCATGAACCACACGAATTTTGCCCAGTCTGATCTGAAAGTCCAGCAAAAGTGACCTTAAGAGCCACGATGCTGTGGTTTGCATCATAGCACATGGAACCCTCTACATGCACGAGATGGGGCCATCACTTCCCTGTAACCTCCTGGGGGCCAGCATGCAAGAACACAAGTGTTGGCTCCTGAAGACCAATGCAGGTGTGAGAAGCCCCAAACCCCTGGCTAGGCTCCTCAGCAGGCCTGAAGGAGCCCAGCTTTGCAGCCCAGCAAAGATCAGCGCTGGCTTACACCAGCTCTGACTCTGACCACAGAGTAAAACCCCCAGCTCACACATGGGAGCCATCAAGTACCTCTATGAAACAATAACAATACAGACTAATTACTGCTTGACTTGTTTTCAGACCAATGCTGTTGTGATCAGCGTTATCTCAAAAAGAGTTCTTTCCTTTTCTGCCTTTTTCCTGCCCTCTCCTTTGCTGTGTGAGACCTTCAGGGTGAAACTGCTCAAAGCAGTTCTTTTTTGGCAAAATGCTTTGCCTGCCCTGCTTCAGATTATAGCCTTTGGAGATTTGTTTCTATCTGCTGGTTTTACACCAAAATTAACATATTATCTGTTACAGCTGCAGAGACAAGTAGCAAGCAGTTTTTTTTTATTCCAGCAAAAAGAGGGACAGGTTAGAGGACCCTCTGGCTGAAAGATTTGTGGCAAGTAGTTCAGAGTTAGGATGCAAGTTTGTAATGGCCAGTCCTCTGGAGAACAGTCAGGCAGCCTAGACTGAAGCTGGCTATAACTTATGATTTCTGTTTTGTGGAAAATTCCAACATTAAAAAACAATGTAAAACACACCAGTTTGTTCCAAACAGGGCAAGCTGCCCATACTTCTGAGCAATCCTGCAGCATCAGGAAAAACTAGGTTTCCTCTCAAAACATGGAGAATTCCTAGAAGCTCCCTGCCCAGGAAAGCCTAAGGAGCACAGGATGGGGGAGGACCTGGAGTGAGGGATATGGAAATCCTGGAGTGATGGATCTTGCTGGCAAATTGGGCAGACTTCAGTCAGGAATCTGCCTGGTGAGCATTTGTCTTTTAGGTCCTTGCCTGATTTTCAGAGAAAGCTGGTCAGTCGAAACAGAAATGTTTCCAAGAAATTTTCTGTCTCTGCTGAACTGACACTTTACAAAGAAACTGCTCTCAGTATGAACATCTGTAGTTATGGGTGATCTCTCCTGGCCCTAAAATTCTATGAACTGGTGCAAAACATATGATAACAACTGTTGCTGTTAAAAGCAACTTCAGTCTGTGTTCAGAATAGTTCAACTTCAGTCTGTCTTTTCCTGAAAATAGAGAGTTTATTTAAAATAGGTTTCAAACACGTAAGCCGGTTTGACTGCATTTCTTCACACCTCAAGATCAAGGCCTTCCAGATGCAGTGATTCTGGACTCTCTTGAGGCAACCTTAAGGGATCTTTATTTCCAGAAACTGGACTCCTTTACAACATGCCATACTGCTCACTTAAGATCAGAAGCAATCAAAAATTATGCATTTGAAAGCTTTATCCTGTGTGTGTACTTACGTACATTACCCTAGAAGAAGAACATTCACATACTACACACACATTTTGTTTTCGTGGCTCTATGAACCAGAAAGTATCAAAGCCAGAGACCTCCTGAAACAACATCTTCTACCTGACTTTTTAGTCATCCTTGCTAAGATCAGGCACTTCAGATTTTCCCTATCTGCTTTTGACATCCTTGAACTGCTTGACACAGAGCTAGAGGAATATTTGGAACTAAGATTTAGTGAGTCATGGCATTCATATCACGTGAATGAAACTATGTTGAAATACAGATTTAAATCCCTGCATAATCAACATTTATTGGACACAATAAAAAGAGCCAGAAACAGATGAAAAGGCAATTAGCACTAGCTAGAACTATACACATTTTGATTACTTCCTTCTGCAAGTCATTCACATCATAATATAATACACAGGTCAAAGTGATTTTGGAAAGGATGTTGCTAGCGACCTTCCCATTCAGGTATTAGTCAGATGTGAAGGATTAACATGGGCAAGTGACCCTTACATGCTGTAATGGAATGGAAACAAGGAGCAGTCTCTGCAGCAGGAGCTAGTATGGTCTTTTTCCAGCTCAAGGCTGAGTGGTTGATATTCCAGCTCTCTGTGGCCATAAGGGCAGGGACTAATGTTAACAGAATTGGAGCAAATCAGGAAATTTGCTGGGCAAAAGAAGGAATCCATTCTTTAAATCCTGTATCTCACTGCCATATACAGCAACATTGAGCATGCAATTATGTTATCCTGCTTGGGATATGACCTGGTGATGCAAGAAAGTGCTCCAAAATATTCCACAAGTGCTAGCATAGGGTTGCTAAAATATTGATGACAAGGTTGTTTAGTCCTCTTACAGGCTTTTTTTCACCAAACTGACACAATCAAACTGATTTTGTAAAAGCAACAAGCTGACACAAAAGGTAGCACAATTGCTGCAAAGATGGGGCTCACGTAGGTCAGCATCTTCCTTATGGCATGAAAATGCTGAAGTAGCTTGGTTCAAATTTTAGCTCAGAAAAGTCTGTCCAACTGCAGGAGAATTCATGCTGGATATGTATTTCACTTATGCTGGTGAATTAACTGTCCCAGTATTTGTGACAAAGGAGAAGCTGAGCCCTTCTCCATGACTCCTTCAGACTGGCAGTGCCAGACCCCCAACCATTACACCATCATGAGGCAGACAGGATTCTACTGGGTGCACTCACAGAAATTCCTGTGCAAGCTTCCACCCGTGCCAGATGCTGAATGTACCTGCAGTTCAAACTGCTCTTGGGCTGAGCAGACAGGGAACACGAGAAACAGGAGAAAGGAAAGGTAATTCTTGTTTTTGCAGACACAAAAGGTTTGTGGTTTGTCTCTACAGTCAGAGAGAGTTGTGAAATCAACCCCACACTCCTAAGCTGGAAAAAATAGCATTCTGGCTCCTGCTGCAGATGCTGTTCCCCATCTCTGTTCCACTAGAGCACATGAGACTGACAGCCTCTGGCTCCCTGCTGCAGGGAGGCAAGGCTGCACCTCCCGTCAGTCAGGACTAGACTTATTGTCCTGAAGACAAAAATCCATCTTCTGGAAGACAAGCAGTCTGGAGGGAAACAAGGCAGATTCCTTACCTGGGCCAGCCAGGCTGCATCCTGATGGGACCAAACATCCCTCTTTGGGGGAAGAAGGGATAGAGCAAGGTGAGAAGACAGTGTAATCCTTTCAGCTGAGACTTTGCCAAGGATGTTGCTAATTAGCAGAGAGAGGATGTACTGTGGCTGGTGAGAGACAGACACATTCTGTGTTGTGAGACAGTGCCTCTAACCAGCTCTATCTGTGAGACAGTGAGCTCCCTGATTGTGTTTGTATTGCAGGAGCCATCCCAGCAACACCAGCTGAGCCCTTGATGCCTGCTGTGCTGCCCACAGCCTCATATGAAACCCTTGATGGGATTCCAGACAGACAAAAAGTCTTGGTTGTAAATCTTATTTTCACTGTTCTAATACAACCAAACCTATTTTGTATAGACACACAGAGTGGCTATGGCTTCCAGGTCATGGAAGAAGACTGGTGCTGGAGCAGGATTTGTATTACCTAGGCTTTTTTGGATATCTAGGAGATAAGAGAGTGTTGTACTCGTAGCTACCAGAGGAAACGGAGGTATTTTCGATTTCTACCAGTAGTGAGATGGTGGTCCAGAATTGTGTGTGTGTATCTCACACGCTGCAGTTTGGAAACATTTCCAGCTGAAACTACTAAATTTGGTCAGTTGGTGTCTCGTCTAACCCCACTGAGCTTAATCTGCAAGAGCCCAGTTTAAACTTGTGGAACTGTGTGTGGCTGTGCTTGAGATGAGCACCTGTTCCAGCAGCCCTGTATTCAAGGATAGCTGAAATACACATCCATCAGACCCCACAGACTTCTTCCATAGATTATATTTAGATTCCTTGACAACATAAAAGGAATTATTCTTAATTTTGTGCCTCTGTGTACTTTCCATCAGGGCTAAGATGCCCTGAATTTCTCCTCAATACTTAACCACGTTTACGTAAGGTCAAACCTGCCTTGTGGCTCTTTTAATCTGGTGTACTACCAAGACACAGCTAACCGTGTTGGACACAGAGGCTCCTGACTAAACCTAGTACAAGAAGTTCAGGAGATGAGCTGAGACTGATAACAGCAGCAACCTGATTTCTACAGAAGTAGGGATTAAACATATTCAGCTGCCCCCTAATGCAGCTGCCTAAAACAATCCCAAGGTGTGCTGGGCCAAAATGTTCTTTAAGAACTTCTGTATGTGCCGATGAAGGCCTTAGTGTGACTGAGAGCTGGCACAGAGAGGAGAGATATGGGGGGAGAGAGGTGGAGGCAAGTGCTGTTTGCACTGTGCAGACTTTTAGAAGGATAGGCAAGGTTTGGTCTTCAGCCTGAGCAGACTCCTCAACTTTACTAAGCTGACTAAGGTGGTATCAGGCCTTTCCCTAAATAGATCATAAAAACGCGTGCAGATGATTATTTTATGAACGAAGGGGGGAAACAACAGAAGCAGAACGAAAGCAGTGGCCTCCAAGTCTCTGCTGAGGAAGGAGGGACGGGCCACAGACAAACAGCTGAGCCTCAAGGTGTGTGGTGCCAGGCTGCAAGAAAGGCCAGGGCTGTGTAAAGGCCCTTGACACGGGCACGGTGCTGATTCTGAAACCATCCCCCTGGCCTAGCTGCAAAGGACCTCCTGTAACTGGCTCTGAGCTTTAGAGAATGAAATCCAATTTACCTGCCACAAAGAGGAGCTTGGTGAGGCCTCCCCAGAGCCGGTGGGTAAAGGAGGGCTGCCAGTTCCCACCCCCGAGCTGCTCCCCTCCCAGCCAGACCGGAGGGAAGAGGGAAGGGGGAAGGGGCAGCTATGGCAGTAAGTGCAGGAACAATTCACTGGAGAGCCACGGTGCGCTTTGCAGTTTGCCCACTAATTACTATTAAGCCCCGGTTCCTTTTTGTGTTCCAAGGGGCGTCCTCAATGTGGCACTGCTTCTTGGGCCTTTCATGCGGCTGGGCTAACCCCTGAATAGCGGGCTCCCCCCCTCCTCCTCGCTACCTCTCCCTTTTTCTTTCCCCCTTCTGCTTTTCTGATAGTATTTTCTGTCCATGTTGTGTAAGGCCCTAAATGAATCTTGACTGCCCCTACAGCCGACTGGAGACGCACAAAAGCGGCCCATTCCAGTGGCCACAGCGCCATTGTGTGCCCTAACAATGCACTAATTGGCGGCGACAATTGTGCGGCCGGGGAAGAAGAGGGGGCCACGGGGGGGGTGGGGGTGGAACACGGGACATGGGTCCTTTCCAATCACTGAGGCTGGTCAATAAAAAAAGAAACGTGTGAGGAGCGAGAAACACGCTCTGCTCCGCGTCTCTCCCGCGGGCACGTCCGTGCCCGTCCCAGGCAGCTTGCTCCAAGGGCCCCCGTCTTCCTACGTGGAAGTGTAAAGTGAAAAATGTTAACGCGTGGCTATGCAGAGCAAGAGATGTGCAATCTAAAAGGGTCATCACAACCTCCCAGGCTGTCTCATCATGCCAGAGGCTGAAGAACTCATGCGATGAGGACACCACTGAGATATTCATGGGAAAAGGTCACACGCACAGCCAAGAAGATGCTGGTGCTGGGGCACTCTGCTCTGGGTACACATGGGACACTGCTCACCTCTTTCTAAACTGAGCTTAGCATATCTGTATTTTGCACCAGGACAGTGGGATGCAAGGACAGGGTGTCCTACAGCACTCTGCTGGGGTAGGTGCTGGTCTGGTGGAGTAGGAGCCTGTGGTGCTGTTGGGAGTAGGGGAATGAATCTGGGCCACATCTCCAGCACCAGCAAAGCTGAGGGCTGGAGGGATGAAAGGGACAACGGGTGCCATGGGACTGAAGCTGTTTATTGCCACTGTGACACCACCCAGGACTCAGGAGGGACTAACTCAGTGTCACACTGAAATATGGCAGGAATGAGCCCATGGACTCTAAAAGCTGTCCCAGTATGAAGTTAGGCCTGGAGTTTGTAAGCTGATCTAGCTGACAAATGAAGGACAGATTTCAGCTCTATTCATTAGCTTTTAAGACAAAATATGGGAAATGGCATGGACAATGCTTTTGAGGAAGAAGTATGGAAGGCTCATCCAGTTGCTTTGGCTCAAAATTAATTCAGACAATTGACAGACATGGGGTCAGATGCTGAAGTGCTCAACACCATCTGTTTTCCAAACAGCTCCTATCAGCTCCCTCAGAGAACAGTGAGGACCAACAGGTGTGGAGCACTCTGGTTCCTGACAGAAAAAGCAAAGCAAGCCAGGCTGGCAGCAATACTCAAGTTTATGAAGGGCTCTGAAATGTCTTCTGGGCAAAGATGCTTCTCTTATTTGAAGCTGACTGACCTTTGAGAAGCATTGTCCACAGCAGGGTCAGGAAGCAGGTAATTCTCGTGCCCCTCTCAGGACAGCTGTGGTGGGAGAGACTTCTGCTAGATATTTTGATAAAGAAGAATTACCTCCTGCATCTGGAAAGAACCAAGAAAACACCTTCCCATACAGTGGCATCTAAACAGGGAACAACTACATAGGAACCATCTCTAGTGGAAGAGCAATACTTTTCTAGTAAGTCCCATGTATCGGCATGGCTTGGAGAAGCAATCTTACCATAACCTCATGAAGTGCAGACACAACAAGTAGGGAGGACAAACTGGAGCTGCAGACCCACAGACCCAGGCAGGCACCGTGCCTGGATCTAAACTCCCTGGTGCTCTGTCTGATTGGGACTGGCATTTCAGTTTGGTACACTACATATAAACACTAAACTCAGAGGAGAAGTCTGGTCCTGCAGCCAAAATGCTGAGGGAAAGCCTACTGTGAGCCCAGTGTGAGTAGCAGAGTTGCAATTCTGCCTAGAGCTGGAAGTGTGCAGAGCCCAGGGTACACTGTGTAGAAACCCTGGGACACTTGCCCTTTTCACCTCATGGCCACCTGGAGCACAGTAGTTCTCTTATTGCAATCTCTCAGATTTTATGGGTCAGCATCTCTATGGAACACCAAAGAACATCCTTGCTGCCAGGAGGATCCCTAATCTCCACTTAATGCAAGGTGGACTTATCAGCTGTGTTAGCTCCTAAAATTTGGTGGTGGCAATATCCTCCCCAAGACAAAATCATTAGTTACCTGCTCTAAACATACTAAATGTCCTTCTGCTTGCCCTCCCCTAGCAGGCCTCCACACAACTCCTGCTGACAACTGTGGAAACATTCCCATGGATTACCGCAGATGCAGGAGGAGGGCCTTATATAGTGAGACTTCTCTGCCTCCCCTTTGCCCTAAGCCCTTCACAGAAGTACTTTATTGTTTTATGACAGTGCAGTTAACACTTGACATAAATCTCTAAGCACAGCTAACAATGTTGATACTGTGTAAATACCTACAGTAGAGACGTGTATTTTATTATGCTTTTGCCCTCTTTTACCTGTTATCACCCAGGGTTAACTCTGTACTAGATGCACTGGTATTTAACAAGGAACCTGCCAATTTTATACACTGCTACAGCTCCTGTCTTTAAATACTGAGAGCCCAGCTCTGGTTCTTTGACAAACTGCAGTTTTCATTGGAGCCAGCAGATCTTGGATCTGCTTAAAGGACTGAACATGCTGCCTGTTAAATCTGAAACAAGTGTCCTTCAGAAGTGCAGAGTCCAAGCCAGAACAGGACATTTTGCAATATGTACACAACAAAGTATTCACCAGTATCACAAGCCATTGCTTGACAATGTCTGATGACAGGATGGTGCTGTCATTTGTTTTCCACCCTAGCCTTGCTTTCATGGGCATTTGTACCCCTGCTGTCAGAAATCATTGCAGGGGAAGGTACAAACTGAGGGAGAGACAGAATCACAGAATAAGCTGAGCTGGAAGGGACCCAAAAGAACTAGGGGGCTGAACTCCTGCCCGTGCACAGCACCATCCCCAAGAGTCACACCATGTGCCTGAGAGCATTGTCCAAACACTTCTAGAACTTTGCCAGGCTTGGTGCTGGGACCACTTCCCTGGGGAGCCCACTCCAGTGCCCAACCACCTTCTGGGTGAACAACCTTACCCTAATATCCAACCTTAATCTCCCCTGACACAATTTCAGGCCATTCCCTCAGGTCCTGTCACCGGTCACCACAGAGATCAGTGCTTGCCTCTTCGCCTCACAAGGAAGTTGTAACTGCAGTGAGGTCTCCCCTCAGTGTCCTCCAGACTGAACAGACCAAATGACCTCAGCTGCTCCTCATATGGCTTCCCCTCAAGGCCCTTCACCATCTTTGTTGACCTCCTCTTGGATGCTCTTGGATGCTCTCTAATAGCCTAACATCTTACTTGTATTGTGCTGCCCAAAACTGCACTTGTGTGGTACCCAAAACACTCCTTGTGTTTCATTACTTTGTTGCTGCACTTCAGATATTTGCCTGCAGTGTCAGTCAGAAATTAGATTAACTTATAATCTTAAATGCCAGGAAAGTACTTTGGACTGAACTGCTCCATGCATGCTGATTACATCTATTGCTTTCTTACACTGATTCAGTAATTTGCACTTTCGTATTTTTAAACAGTACCTAACTTTAATAATAATTCCTTCTTACTTACCTCTAAACGCATCATATTGTACCTACATGATAAACTCCTGAGAATTTTCAAGTAAATGAAAGTTCAGTCCCTTAACACAAGCTCATATCTGACTTGTCCTGCTTTCCAGATGAGCTTCACAACTTCATTTTTAATATCTAAATGAATGCTAATGCCTTGAACTAAATTATAGAAAAATGGAAGTCACTTACTATAAACAATAGACTGACTTTTTTAAAGCACGTTTGCAGCTTCAATGGCAAGTTTTATATTTGTCTGTGCTTAAAATGGATGGAATTTACTCCTCCTTGCCTTGGAGACTTTGTCTGGTTTTAATTGTAACACTTGATTATCTGAGATGCTTTTCACCACCTTCTCATAGTGGTAATACTCAGGCCTATAAATGGGACCACTATTTTGGAGAGTATTTAGTTAAACAAGAACTCTTTTAACAAGACAGTCCAGAGCTACATACACACACTCCCAGAATATTTTCATCTGCCCTCAGCGTGCTTTCACTGAAAAGGTATGGTAAGCCTCACACCTGGAAGGTCCCCCTCAGTCCCTAAGGAAAGGAGGAGGTTGCTAGCTCCATTCTTTCAGAAAACCAGTCAACTTCACATATTAACCCAAATATTCTTAATTTTGGTCTGAGAGCTAGGAGGGTAGCTCTTTTAAAATTAATTATCCTGACTTTAAAAGAAGAGCTAGAGCTTGGATTGGCATGCTCTTCCCAGGGCTCCACAGACCCCATGGTCTCTGCTCTGCATGGATGCTTTTTCACACCACCTCTTACAAGGTGAAGTGAGGAGTGGAGGTGGCAGTGAAAGGGGAAGGAGATGTTATAACAGAATTTGCTCACCTTGTAAAGCAAATAAGGAGGAAGAGAAGGTCTTGCACATGGTTTCCTTGTGCAGCTTGTGTGGTCCCAGTCAAACATTAACTCATTGCTTGTAGCTGATTTCATCACAGGGATGAAGTCCAAAGGTTCCTGCAGGAGAGAGGATTGACATTCCTGATGGACTTCTGGTCTTTCTGAGGAGGGGCAGGAAGATAGTGAAGGAGGGGATATATCCTTCTCTTTGAAAGCTGCCAGAGCATAGGGCTGGGTGTGGAATGCTCTGGGGAGTCTCAGGCAGGGGTTTTTAGGCCCATGAGCTCCACCACAGCTCTGTGCTGCCATCTTTAGTCATCAAATCCAGATTCAAGGAGCTGCACAAGCTCCTTACGTGGTGCACTGGAATAAACAACCAAAAAGAACAAGAATCTTGCCTGCTCCTACATCCAGAGGTGTGAGAACTCTTAGAACACAGGCAAAATCCTGCCCTTCCAGCCCCTCAGTGGTCCTCTCAGTCCACATGGGAGATGCCTCCCTTACTTAGAATTCAAGGCCCTGACCTTGGACCTTCTGGTAGAGGTCCACGTGGCAGCCACACAGTAAGCCGCTGCCTCCTGCAAGCCTCCCAGGAGCTCTGTATCCAAGGGTGCCTCACGGCCACAGTAAGGTCCCCTGGGAGCTTGAGGCACAGGTCAGCACCATTAAAAATCTAGGAATTTGTGGCCTTCCAAAACCACAAGACTTAACTGGGAATCCAAACCCCCAGAGCCTGATGCAGACATCAGCAGCACTTCCAGAGGCCCTCCTGGCTGAAATCTAGGAACAGTATCATATTTTCTTCATTTCAGAAGACTTTAACCAGCAGAGAAGCATTTTAAAGAAAACTATCACTATTTTAGAGCTTGCCCTACCCGTGGTACAGTACCCACCAGAAGGCAAATGAAAAAGGACGGGTAACATTTTTTTAGTGTTTATTGAGAGTTGCCTTTATACAGGAGGGACTGGTGCTCTGATGCAGTCACAAGTGAACGCAAATAAACCCTGCTCAAGTGTCAACAATTCAACTCAATGGATTTAAATTATAACATCATTACACATCTAAAATAAATTAAGACTATTGCCCAGTAGTTGCAGATAATTTAAAAGATATCTTTGTCAAAGGTAAAAAACCCAAACCAACAACGCAAACAATGAAAAACACAAAACAATGCTGCAAATAAGTTAACACAGTAACACACACATAATGGTATTCCAAAAACTCAGGGTGCACTGCCAGCAATGCTAAAATTCACTCTAAGTGGTGCAGGTGAGCTGGTGCTCTGGCAGGAAGGAAAGCCCAGGCTGCCAGGGGCCACATCAGCCACTATGCTCTGCTGCTCACACCTGGCTTTCCCTGGCTTTTAACTGCCTTGACTGAACTAAAGTTGATTTGGAAGCTGCCTTTATCACTTAATACCTATGAAACACACATTTTGCTCATGAATTTACTTTTGCTTACCTCAGGTATAGCAGGGATTCATATAAGGTAACTTGGTATCACAGGTATTAATTAAAAATCAAAACTGAAAGCACAGTTTAGTTTAAGCAAAATCAACTTGGTAGACAAGCGCATAGGCAAAACTGAAACAAATCCTTTTTCACCAAAACAGTGCTGTGTATTCAAGGATTTATAATGGTTTAACATGTGGATTAGACAGGAATAAATAAATGAGCCACTGACACTTGTGCACAAAGTCTAATACACGTTGGTCCTAGACAGCTGATAGCTCTCCAGACCTACATATCTCTCATGCTGACCACAAGTGGCATCTTTGCAATTTGGATTAATGGCCACCCTAAGGAATTTGGGTGAAATTGGCATTTCACCCAAAGATATGACTCAAGCCATCACGTCCACACGAGGGTTTTCAAGTAAAGAAGGACTTTGCACATTATTATCCAGGCTGTCTCCTCACTGTACTGCTAAAATGCAGTAACAGCACTGCCACTGTTAAATGGGATTCCTAATACTGGTGTCAAATGTGGACTTACAAAATCACAGTTAGTATGGACATGTGCCCCAGGCTGACACATGCCACATACTTTAGCAAATAATGCTAAAATTCCAACGAGCTAACTCTCTCTCTAAGGTGACGCTGACCAAACCTCCACTGGGTCAGCCTTCAGGGGGCCAGGCTGCAATAAAACTGAGCTTTGAGGAAACACCTTCGCTCCCACAGCACTGGAGCCAGCTGTGCAAGCGAGCAGGGGGCTCTGTACAGGAGTCTCTGGCCATGTTGTGTGGACTGGCCAGGGGTTGTGGGAGGAGCAAAACTGCATGTGACCTGACCTTGTTTTAATTCTCTGTACCTGATGTTATTACGTATGCACGGCTTCTGAAGGTCTTGCACAACTGCATCTCAGGCTAAGCAGCCCAGCTAGTCTCAAAAATACACATAATAAGAACCAATGCCATCTCCATGCTATCCTCTCTCATAATGCCCTCACAAAGCATAGACAGTAAACAAATTTTATGGTTACCATTCCTAGCAAGATGGAAACTGTCATGAGCAAGGGTTTTAAGCTCCAATGCCAAACACATTGCATCATGGCAGAGCATTTCTAAAAAAAATCATTCACTTCTCAAAATTTAAGGCACCAAAATGAGCAAAAGTGAGGAGTTCCCACACAGCTTGGTGTCTTCAGAGCTGGTATATGAAGCCTGTGGAGCTAACTTCATGAGGGCAGAACAAGCAAACTGATTTACTCAGCTGCTCCTGCAAAAGAGCAGGCACAGCCACAGGAGCATTTCAGTTTAAGTCTACAAGTTAATAAAACAGCAGATGCAATCAGGAAATCCAAAACAGGAAGAGAGACGCTAATATACAGTACTGTAAGGCACTCCTACTGGGAAGGGAAAATTGGAAGGCAAATTACGAAGGAGAGAATGATTGGACTCAGCTGGTTCAAAAGCAACACAATGAACTATGAAGCTCTAAGTCTGGCTATATGCTCAGTACTGTGAGTAAGGACATGGACAGAGACAGTGGAGAGAGAGGGGAGACTGGCTAGCAACTGAGTGGCAGAAAAAAAATTAGAATATTATGATTATTCAATTAATTTCTTTTATACAGATCAACAGTCAGCTGCAATCCAGGCAGGAAGCCTAGGAAATCTAGGCTTTGGGAAGCCTAGTCAACTTGGTGGCTTCTGTTGCTACAGGGAAAAAGCAAAATTCAACTGGGCAGCTTCCCCATTACATTGTAAACAGACATCCTCTGCTCTTTTTAAAAATCTTTCAAGACATCATCAATCTACTGTAATACACACTATCCTAATAATAAGAGAAGCCTTGACAAGAGGAGCTCTAGAGATACCCTGATGATTCACTCCTAACAGGGCCATCAGAGACTGTGCAGTACTGCAAAAAATTTAAGTTCCTCTTGAAAAAGTATCTTCCCTCACACCTACCAATTCCTATCAATCCCAGCAGTGAGTTCAGTATATGGCCAGTATCAGCCAGGATATTTTGGTATATGGCCAGTATCAGCCAGGATATTTTGTCACATCACGAACCCATCATTTTCCACCACGTAAGACAGACAAAAAACAAGAAAAGCAATAGGAGGATTCCTACACAAGAAATGTAAATTTCTCTTTTCATAGATTGATAATACAAAAAGAGCTGCAGTTTGCATCCCCTAAGTAGGCCCACCTTCCCACTAAAGGAAAGGTAGATGCTTAGGGTAAAGAGGAAAAGAGACTTGAATAAGGATCTCGACAGTGTCCTAGATTAAAGTAATATCAGACTAACAACTATAAGTAGCTGTAGAGAGTGAAGTTATGGTCCACTGCAGTTAAGCATCCTATTTTTACACTGATAACAAGTTCTGTACACAGCAAGAGCAGTAACTGGATTACAGATCAATTCCTTCTCAGTCAGCTATGAAAGCATCTTCTCTTTGAAGAAGACAAACAGCATATTTTATTCTTGATTCACAATGGAATGGATCATTCAAATTTATTTCATGTGTGGGTAGGACAAGACTGAAGTACTAATGCATCATTTCACCTGGGGTGGGGGATAGGGAGCGGGCTGAGTCGTGCAGTCTGCAAAGCCCCCAGGAACTTCACCAGCTGATGCTCATCCAGAAGTCTGCAGAGCAGAGCCACGTGCAGGCTGTGGGCTGCAGAATGGGCAGACAGCAGCAGTGGGGACCAGCACAGAGCACTGTTAGTACAGCAGAGACAATCATGCAAGGGTACAGTGCTGTCTGAATCCCAAACCACCTGCAGAACCCCAGGCTGAGGCTCCTGCTTGCAGATGGTTCCTGCAAGAAAATCAACTGAGGGCAGGATTAAGCCTTTCATTTTGCTTTAAAAAGTTGGTGACAGAATACTTTATCTTACCCATTCATAAGGAATAACTGTTTTTGGACAGGAGCTAGGCATCCCTGAGAGGACATAATCTTCCATATAACAGCCTGCCCCTAGAGCTACTGTGAAGCTGTATCACTTTTCCAAAGTAAAAATGAATGTCTATTCATTTTAGGAACTAGCTGGTTTACAACAACACTGGACTTTAAAGCAAATAGCATGATCTGTATTGTACAGTATCCTTTTACATAAAGTGCTGGGCACTGACAGAATATCATAACATGCTCTTGCTCTATGTCATTTGTAATGGCAGTGGTTTCAGACCCATTACTGATTACAGCAGTTTTGCCAACATCATACTCTTTTTATGCTTTAAATCTCTATTAACAAAGAAATTGTTCTGTAATACAAACCCAGAGCAACTCTAATGCTGTCTATGTTGTTATTCCAGAATTCAATTCTAATTTCTAACCACCCACATGACTGGTACTTTGGAGACAGGATATCTGTCAAAGTAACTAATATTTTGCAAGGTCTGAACCTTGATTCCTTGACCCCATATGGTTTTTGACAGTGCACTCAAGCAGCCTTCTCTAAACTGAGCTGGACAGGAACCAGCACTGTGAGGTATCATAAATACCAGAGCATGATGATACCAAAAACACCACTATTTTTTCTTTAATGACCTAACATTATGTCCACAGATAATTCAAAATAGTACCTGCCAGATGCTGACAGTTTCAGAGCTACTGGCTTTGCCACAGCAGTAATTGTAGTGACATAAGCTGAAAAACATGGGAGCGTTCTGTTTATTCAGCCAGTACCAGTGCAGTTCCTGTTTGCCTGACTAGTTCCACAATACTTCCCCAGTGTTTGCATTTCTGAACACATAGGGAATTCTTTGCATGGGAATGGATTTGCAAGGATCATTATACCTTTAAGGGTGATAGCCAAAAGCAACTCATTTCACATGAGGAACAGTGAGCTGAGACAGAGACACCATTGTGTATGGGAAGTATTAATTTTAGTGACAAAGGTGCATGATTCACCAGGTTTATTAATTATGGGAATCCCTACAGCACTTTGCCATGAACATGGAAAAACCTCACTACCTTCTAAAGAATCCCAATGAAAGAAGGATTTCTGGAAAAGAAAGGCACTGGTTGTCTAATGTATACAGATATAAACATGCTTCTGTATATATATAGTAGTTGCACTCAAATTTGAGAAAGCTACTTTTTCTTTGACTGGAGGCTGGAAAAGGTAACCACTTATATTCCAGTACAAGGCAACTCATTGTAGCATTTTACCTTTCAGTGTAAGCATGATGTACCCTGTTCTTTTATTTAAAATACTTCAGCAATTAGTGAGATGCTTCAACAATCAAAACTGCTTTCTGCCTTGAATACAACAGTCTGTAGATTATATAGGAAGCAAAAATCAGTATTCCATATTTTCACAAACCTATGTGAGAGGAGAGGAAAAATACACATGCAACTGGCATTATTCTCCTGAAACCACATTTGCTTTCTATATATAGTTTTGTGTGTGTGTGTGTGTGCATGTATATATATATATATATGAATGCTTTCATAGGTATGTAATACACATATCACTGCAGGGTGTGGAAAAAAGTCAGGAATGTGAAATGGGGGGGAAGACAATCTAACTGCTCATTGGAGGTGAACTCGCCATGAATTAAACATACTGCCAGTAACAACACTCACCTCCCCAGGTAAACCCATCATGTACTTCCCTTTACAAAATATTTCACTCTGTTTTATACTTCCCTGTGTTCCAGGTGTGTGAAGCAGAATCATACCTTGAGGAACTTCACTGTCCACCATGGAAGTCATTATAGAACCATAAATGCCTTGGAGCTCAAAGAGAATGCAAGACACAAGTTGCATATGAAAACAGCAAACTAGTGTTTCACAATTTTGGAGGTATTTGCTAACTAAAATGGCTAAGACCACTTTCCTGACTATCAGTTTAACAGGTTCAGATTAGAAGAACATTTGAAGTAAACTTCAGGAAATGAAAAGAAAACCAATATGAATACTTAAAATGCCCTAAAGTTTCAGACTGGAAGGAAGAGAACCAACATCATGTTACTACAGACAAGGACATAGCCTCCTACAAATGAAGAGTAACCAGCACAAATCTCAAAGGACTTCAGTGACAGAGCTTAACTGATATCCCCAGCCTGAACAAAAAGAGTAGCAAGTCCCATGCTTATCTGAATATGGAGCAGTTCACTGGGGTGGTTATAAATATATAAACGTAACTGAAGGAATTATTCTGTGTCTTATGTTTGTAAGCACCCCGAATAAGGTTTAATGGGAGATAATTTTCTTTCCTTGGCAAGGAGATCCTTTAAAATGTAAATGCACTGATCCTTTAAGATAGTTCTCTGAAAACATGAGGAAATGGAACCACATGTCCATATCAGAAGGAGACAGTGAATTTAAAATAATTCCTGCTCTATTGGGTTCTGGTTCTCACCAGAACCCCTGCCAAGGCTACTAATAAATAAATAATACACATAAATAAGTAGATGATTCATCAATTCTAAACTAACAACATAAAAAATAATGCAGTCATGGCAGCAAATATTTTCTGCCTTGAGATAAAGTGTTCTCTAGATGTGGAAAAGAAAGTTGGGTACTTAATTAGCTAGACTTAAAGCATTTCTTGTAAACCACATTTTGTATGAGAGCTAAGGGCTGGACTTCAATGCAGTTTAGCCATTGGTATTTCAAAGCCAACAAGGCTTTATGGCCACTTTGGCAGCTCTTATTCACAGATGAAGAAGATCAGGTAATATTTTCCAAAAAAATTTCTGCCTGTCTAAGCAGAGAATTTGCTTGAACTGGCAGCTGGGAGAGGGATTCTCTTCAGGCTGGCGACTGCCTTAAGGAACTCATGTGTTCTGATATGACAATTCAAACATGTTGCAAGACTCTTCGAAGTTCTCATCCATATTCAGTTGCCTCCAGAAGGATTTCTGCTTCTTCTGCAATTCTTTACGCACACACCTGGGGCATGGTACAGCCTTCACTTTGCACTCAGAGTGGAAGACAGCACCACAGCTTTCACACCTGCAAACACAAATTAATGTCAAAATTGAATCACAAAATAGGACCAGAGCATGCAACGGGCTTCACGTGGGCTCTGGGCAGTAGGTATTCCTTGACACCATTCTGGGAGCTCAAAGAGCATTATGCTTCATTAGAGTGGTGTTGTAAGACAGTGTGGCCCACTGGCATGGCCACACCTCTGCTGGTGTAAAGCTACCCAGGAGCACTAAAATAAATTGACTTGCATGCATTGTGCAGTTGCTGAGAATCCGTCCCAGCCTTTCTGCTTCACAAAAAAGTTTTTAGAAGGATTAATACTTTTCTTCTTAGCAAATAACATTCAGGTATATCACTGAAAAGACATCAACTTTGTTTTATGAAAGGCAAGTCTTGCTTTGTTTGTAAATGAGGAGTGACTATATTATTTTCCAATAAGGTATATTTCAGCATTTGCAAAAAGAGATTCTGTGATTTGCAACAGCCATGATACGACATATTTCTCACTGAAGCTCCAGTGGTCAGCTGTTCTGGAAAGAGTGAAGAACAGTCCACTTAAACAGCAGGACAGGTTGTCATTTCAAAAGTAAAAATGAAACAGAGATTAAGTGATGTTGTCTGCCCTGTGTCCTGTGGAAGACTAGACTAGATGAACACAAGTGATTTATGTTGATCAATTGATCAATAAATTGAGCTATGCTTCTGGCACTCAAAGATGTGTTTTTCTGTTCTCAAATGTTACATTAAGACTTCAAACAAATCAACTGCTCTAACAAGATGACTGGTTTACTTTTGGGGCATTGTGAGGCAATGAACTTAATATCACAGCAGATCAAGCCCCAGTTGCAGATGATGTTGAGCAATGAAACATCTGGTGATGATGAGTGGGCTATAACTGAACAGTTGGACATTCACAGCCTTTCAATGCAAATAACTATGTGTAGTGATGAGTTGTCACTACAGCTTTGTAACCAAAGGAAAAAGTAAAAGGAAGACTGTCAGAGGTAAAAAGTCTTAGATTTCAGTTGGATAATCAAATAATAAAAGCAACACCACATGAAACTTTAGAGTAATCCTGAAATAGAAACAATGGGTGTTGGTCACCCTTGGTGATTCTGTAGGACATCTTTAAATGCCCTGCACTGTTTTTTCCTTTCTTGTAGCTATTGCAGTCAAATGACCATATAAGAATCCAAGTGCCTGTTGTTGTAACTTTAGTGGGGCTTTTTGTCGGTTTGCTTTGAAGCTATTTTTCATAGAAATAAGGTTCTTGTCTTCAAGACTGTGAAGAAAAATTGAAAACATAAAGAAAGAAACCCCCAAAAAGTGAGAAGCCATAAGGCATGTGGTCTGACATTATTGAGAGAAGTCTATAAGCTAACACAACCTGTTAGCTATATCGGCTGTATCGCACCTGCAACTGTAAAAAAACTGCTCCTGGTCTGGCTGCACTTGAAGTTTTACACATGGGTCCAAACATGGCCTAAATTTTAATAACTGCAGAGCTTTGAAAAAGCTGTGCAGAGATTTAAGGAGGCACATTTCTAACCAGCATAAACTGATAAAACTCAAATATGAGTAAGAAAAGGCAGGTGAACAAGGCTAAGTGTAAAGCAGTATATCTACTGGCTTCCATGTTCTCCTGCAGTAAAACTTGACTGTTGGATTTCTCAGTCCAGCTACAGTGTAAATCTGGTTTTGAATCAAGAAACCGGCTTGTGCAGAGATATTTACAATTTCTGTGCTCAGAGAGTTTGTTGTTGCCCTTATCCACTGAAGCACATGCACAAATGCTTAGGATTCATATCCCACTGATTTCTTTGGGATTACTGATCTGCCTTCCATTAAGTGTGCTTACGTGCTTTGCTGGGTTAGGATCTCCACAAACAGACACACTAATGGGCAAAGAAGAGACAGAAGACAGCCCTGTCTTTAAAACTTTACACCACTCTGAACTGACACTAATGGTGATTTTATCAAGCTAATTCTCCCTTGTTAGTCAGCAGTTTACAGTGCCCTGGAAGTTACTAGAGGGTAATGATTGATGAGGAGTGTAATTTTGTGCTCTCACATTGCCACCCCCTATGCTAGCCCAATATTTCTCTACAGCATGCATGGAAATGACAAAACCTATCAGAAATTACTGCTGAAGTGGATTGAGCAGGATGAGAGAGGAGCCAGCACACCTGCTCTCTCAAGTCAAAGGCCATCAGCAGAGCAAACAAAGACTGATGGTGTTCAAATTAATACGAATTCATTTTTCAGAAATAAGGTCAGTGGAAAAGATGAACAAACTTTTTTCCCATCGCTCAGAATCAAAACACAGAGAGAAACTGTCTGAAGTGTTATTCATTAGAGCTGGTGCAGCAGCTGAAGCTCTGCCCAGGACCCCACACTGTCAGGCACTAAGCAGAGGCAGAGCAAACAGCCAGCCCTGATTTCACAGTCACTGCACTGGCACCCACTGCTGCCATCGTGGGTCCATTCTGGTGCCCCCTGACTGCTGCTCTGAAGACCTATTTTCTGCCTTCTCTTGTGAAGGCTGAGCCCAACCAAAGGGTCCAGATGACAACAAAGCAGCAGCCTGAAGGAAGGGTGCTCTGAGTCGGAGAACAAAACTGCCTCTAGCTCTGCACAGGAACAAGTAGAGAGGACACCCATTTCAGCCTTCACTGCATGCTTGTGTCTCTCTCACTGACAAAGAAAGTCACCAGGGCAGGGAGGCAATGCTGATCTTGCTCTGCCTTCGTGCAACTGGCAAGTCACTCCTTTTTAAGTGGTGCAGCTATACGACCCCAAGCTATCTAGACAGCTTTGCTTTTCCTCATATCAAATACAGTCAATCTCAACTGGCCCTGGAATGCTGACTGGTTGACCATTTCTAACCTCACTGCGAGAGATTCTCCAGTGATACCAAAAACTCCACCAGCATTATATTCCTTTTCAGAATATTACAAACAGATTGCTTCCTAGTTAATTCTGAGATCTAATTTTATCTTCACATGTGAATTTCATAGGGTTTTTTGTTGTTTTCAAGCCTCAGTATATCAAAATTATTTTATTTCTCTGGAGAAATAAAATATATTTTGTAGCCTATAAAAGGCTCACTTAATAGTTCACTACACTTACTTATCTTTCCCTTAACCCTTGTTGTTATTATCGGTAATTCACAGTTCAGGTGCTATTTCTGAATCCTGACTTATTCTTTGTCTAGAGGCCAAAAAGTCCCTACATCCTTTGTGAGAATGCTATTCACCACTGATAATAAGCTGATGAGCCCATAGCCATTCAGGCCTTTCATGTTTCCTTCTTTAATGAAAGATATTGTGACACTGCACATTAATAGCATCTTGCTATTTTTCAAACAGTATTTGAAGACTTAGTGAACATTGCGTGTTGTTTTCACACACACTTGCAGTCTTCTAAGAAGGCAGCTGAAATAGCTTCCTCTCTATTTTGGTGTTTTCTTTTTTTTTTTTTTCTCCTCTTTCCTGACCTAACTCAATTTCTGTTGAGGCTTTAGGGGGTATTTTATGTTTTAAGGATGTTTTACTTGTATGGAGTAAAAAAATGCAGAAAATAATTTAATCCTCTAAATAATTTCTATTGCACTGGAAAGTGTAAGAGAAAGGGCAAAGCTCTCCACAGCCAGACAGGCATTATAATGCTCTTATTATTATCATCACTAGTTACAAAAGAAAAGCCTTTCTACATTAAAAGCATATAATCATTCCTTGTATGCTGAGGAAATGCTGCTAACTAATTTCAGTTAGTATCTCCCATTAAGTCTGGGCATTTGAAACACATCAATATTTAGTAAATTGTAAATTCTGGCATGTCCTTTTCATGCTTCCCATCTATTTTTCCCAGGATTATAGCTCAAGTAATTTTAGATGCTGCACAACCAATCGATTATGCTCATATTTCTCCTCTGCACTGCACTACCATTAAGTGCCCCTGAGCAGAATCAGGTGCCTGAAGTGGGGGGTACAACATAAAGAGACCTCAAAGAGCTTTCACCTTAAATGGACAAAATGAAGCAGGAATGATCAACAGGTGGCCCAGGATGTCATCTGAAAGCCAGGTTTTCTGTCTCGTAGGAACCTTACTGGTTGACAGACTCACCAATGTGACTGGTATAAAGGTGGGATGAAGCTGCTGGAACCAACAATGTTATTAGGATACCTTCAGCCCCATGCACATGGGCTGGCTGTACCAGATACAGCACCATTCCCACCTCGCAGCAGGAAGCAAGAGGGGAACTGGCTTGCTCAAGGTCAGCCAGGGGCTCCTAGCAGAGCTGAGAAGGGCAAAGAGCTCCTCTGTCTCACTGCAGTGCCATATTCACCCACCACCCTTTCTTTTGTAATTTTATATATTAGCTTTCATTTTTTCATTTGAAAAACTCACTTCCTTTGTGCTAGACCTTGCACACCTTTGGTCAAGTGAGTAATCCCTTGAAACAAATTTCAACAAGGATTTGATTTAGGGCTGAACCCTTCACTGATTAAACTCTTCAGTTTCTTCTTTCCTGCCATGCATAGTAAAAGCAGGATTAAATGAGGTTATTCTTTATGTTTTCCTTAGATGATGTTGAACATTCAACAAGCATCCAAAACATTAAACCACCTGTAACTTGGCTATTAAAAAACCCTTAAGAGCAAACCACACTGGCTGAAGTAAGCCTTGCCTGGGGATTCCAGCATGATCACCATCCCACACTATGCACATGTGCCTGTCTGCAAGCATTTCTGAATTGCTCAGCTGTGAATATCATAGACAGGCCCTTCAAACTCTGAGCCTTTAGCAGAACACAAAGAAAAGGAAAAAGGACTAGCCTGTGTTCACTTACAATACAAAAAAAGCCCCAAAGGCAATCAATGCCTGACACACACGTGCAGCAATATTATTCCAGTTGCCTAGGAACCAATGCAAGTAGCCTGCCTAGTGAGGGATGCCCACACAGTAAATGAATGGAAGGAAGTTGGCACTAATATGACATTGATTGAACATTCTAGTTAAAACCACTGTGACATAAGGCAAGTAAAATCAACCTCTAAAGCTAGTTCAGTTGCAAAAGACAATACTTGATGAAAAAGCTGGTATACTTTATTGTTTTCTGTTTACATATTCGAGATAATATTACTGTGCTATCCTGCACAAACAAAAATAAAACAATCTGGGCCAGAAGATTCTGATCAGTTTTGACAGATTCAGGTGAAATTAAATTACCAAGAGAACTTAACATCTACTTAGGTGCCTGTTTTTCCTCAAAGAAGTGCTGAGCAGATCACTTCAGAGTGCTTTGAACTAGCTATCAGCATCTGATAAGCTAAACTCTTTCAAAAATTAGGTACTAAACTACTGGCACAACTCAGGTGAGCCAGGTCTGGGGAAAGGCTTTCTAGTATAAGGCAAACCAATCAAAGCAAGAGGAAAAATTATGTACTTTGAGTGATGCCTTTGACCTGTGCCAAGGTATTTCCTGCAAATGCTGTATACTGCATATTTCAGTCTCTCCACCCAACAACTATCTTTAACATTCTCCCAAATGCTCCAAGTTCCATTTGTCCAGTGACACAGCATCCATAACACAGTAAGCTGTAACTTTGCAAAGACTTCAGCATGCACAGCCCCAGAGCCTTTAGTAAGACTTGTCACTATGTGCAAAGTACATTCACAGGTCTTATCAGGATGGTGGCCAAAGATTATGGAGGCATCCAAGCTGGTTGATATAGTCAAGTCTGTTCTGTGGCACGTCTATTTTAAACTTGGGCCTTCTGGATTGTATCTTAAAAGGCCTACATGCCTTAACTGATCAGCAGAACAAATTAACTTAACAAAGTGAAAAGTTTACCTTTGATAAATGAATATGAACACAAAAGAGCAACTCTCCATGGTTCACATACATCTACAGTCAGCACATTAAGGAAAGGAATGGATTAAATTGTTCTTAACAAGCAAGTAACTTTACCAGCAAAACAAAACAAATTTAATTGCCTGTGAAAGTAATCACTAGGATGATGACAGGCAAGACCAAAACTTTATTAACTGGGTAACATAAAATAATCTTAATCATAACCATGATTGCTTCATTATCTGATGGGATAGAAAACATGTTTTAATGAATTCTATTCTCATTCCAAAGGTAATTTTCTCAGTATTCCTTAAGATTTAAAAATTGTTAAAAATTGTTCTAAGTTATACAGCCACTACTATAGACAACAGTGCCACTACCCAGACTTCACTTCTGTTGTTTTGTTGTTGGGTCTTTTTTTAATTTTAGGAGAAAGAAACAAAACCTTTTCCCACATTAGTGAAGAACAAGCAAAATCAGAGCAACTTGAGGGGAAGCTAACAGGCAAGGATAGCTCTAACAATCAAATTTACAGTCAAGGATATTTAAAGTCATTGCACAACACCTGTAAATAAAAAGTAAGTGATATAATATGGTAATTTTTGTATGTTTAGTCAGTAAATTTAAGCCCAGGAAAAATTTAGTCCAAGAAATAAAATAGGAGGTAGATGCTCGGTTCATTTCAGTTGCCAGAACTCCAGCAAAAGCAGAGCTCTGAGAGTTTACATAAGCTGAAAATTTGGTCCATGAAATGTGCAATTAATTCAAGAGCTTTAAATAGTTCTCATGATTTAAAGACCTTCAAAAACAAGGTGAAATTGTGAAATTTTGAAAGACCTCTGATTAAGTATTATATAAATATGGGTAAGATAGAAAAGAGAGAAATAAGGGACAGAAGAATTAAACAGACTGGAAGAGGCATCAAAAGGATGGGACAATTTTTAAGAAATTGTTTAACTACTGAATCACAGCTTTCATTGAGATCTTTGCAGAATAGCTACCTCCCAAGAAAAGCCAGAGAAAGGATGTATCATTAGAAAGCTTATGACTTTGTGAGCCCACCCTTACATTCAAGGCAGCAAACTGTTGCACTGTATTGTTGAGCAGGATGTAAAGAGCCTGCCAAGCACAGCCCACAGACCCGCTAATTAAGTGAACTGATTGTGTTTGTTTTGGAACCGTTTGC
The DNA here is from genome assembly GCA_013399835.1 of Leptocoma aspasia. Classification (NCBI taxonomy): domain Eukaryota; kingdom Metazoa; phylum Chordata; class Aves; order Passeriformes; family Nectariniidae; genus Leptocoma; species Leptocoma aspasia. The sequence goes on along the minus strand of VXAX01003481.1, from coordinate 1,805,339 downwards.
CAACAAAGGAATGTGTCACACTGATTAGTGAGAGAAGGGTATGTAATATATGTGTATTCAAACCCTGAGGAGTGCATAACCCAGGTATTCACTCTGTTTGCCCAAGGACTGACAAAAATGACTCTCAAGCAAATAACCAGACCAAAGAGAAACTCCAGCCCTCAAGAGGGGCCCTCTTTTTCTCTCAGCTGTATCTATCTAAAGAATACCCATCCTTCATAAATTCCTACTGAACACTGTGCCAGAAACTGCTGAGAATATTTTGGAGAGAAACAATCTCTTCACCTCAAAGCTGACCTAAGAGACCATGAGGATGGAAAGTTAACAGCCAACTGAGAACCACCTTGGAATTGTAATGGCACTCTGACAGCTGTTACTCTTCTCTCCAAAGAGCAAGAAAGGTGAAGGAGGTAGCCAAAAAACCAAATGCCAGCTCAACACAGACATACGTATATACACACACACAAAAAAGCAGGCTCCACTTTTCAAACATGCAGCAAAGAGCTGAAGTTTGCAAAAGATGTCACGCACCCACTTTTGAATATTTCTAACCTAACAGCCCAATTTGCTGATAGAGTTAATAGCTCAAAAGTGAACAATCATTCAAATGCAAAAAGAAAACCACGGTCTTCAGAGTTCAGCAGCTCTTTCCTCCTCAAATCACCAGCTCCAGCCAGGGCACCTGACAGTCCAGTATTGTGTACAAAATATGAATACTGTGCTGTAGATAGCAATTCCAGAAAACCAGGATGAAGAAAAGGGAGTTCTAGTCAATTATCTCTATACACTGTGGACTCAGAGTAGTACAACTAAATCACAAATCTGTGCTGTTTTACTCAGAGCTCTGTATGACAACTGACAAGGAAATTCTGAACACATCATCAAAATTTTCAGGTATAATTGCAAGTCTTCACATCAACCTTTTAGGACTTGCCATTCCATTTGCCACAGGTTGTGGCATCTCCCTATTTCTAACTACCTTCCTCACCTTACACTTGTCTTGTAGTAGTCAGTACACCTACTTCAGAAACTTTTCTCATCTCTTCAAGAGATGGAAACACAAAATCCATCCACCTGGCCTTCTCCCTCACTGCTTTGGAGCTGATGGAGCTGCACAGTAAAGTGTACAAGCTCCTCTGTTGGCATAACTTGCCTCCAGAGCAAAAATATGGAACTGAAATAATCTGGTGAGTTCCACATAGGTGCATGTATAGTAATGAGATGAGAAAACTAACTAGGAAGGGAAACAGAAAATGTTGGGGACAAAAACAAGGTTTAGTTATAAGGAATACAAAAGGAATAAGCTTAATGATGAAATGAGAGAAATACTGGAGAACCTTTCATGCTGATTGTGTTTTAATTAAAACCATTAACAAAGACCGCAGTCTTTGGCATGACATCAACCATAACTTCACATTTGTGAAACATGAACACAAGTCCTTTCTGGCTTCTAACTTGCATAAACACAGGAGCTAGAGCAGCTTCTGTTGGCTTGAATTGCTGACAAATCCTATTTGATTCTAGAGGGTTTTGAACTCTGTAATTGCAAGGTATGTCTGATCTCAGCTGAAGGGCAGGGAAACAATATACACCCAATGATGTTTTTGTGATCAAAAATCCCCCAGACAAATCAAAATTTAACACAAAATTGTGTTCCAAATGTTCCTTCATGTTCCCATTAATCTTCTGGGAATATCTTCAATCACCTATTATGCAGTCTCAACAGACATCTTATGTTTCATGCCATCTTAGTCTGCCTTTTAACTCAGCCTATCTCACCATGCATCCTAGATGCATTCTTTCTGAAAAACTGTTTGTACTTAGACACATACCTTGTTTACTTTTATCCACTGTTTTGTCAATACATTTTTTAGAATAAGACTCTGGAAAAACAATGTGCAAACAACCTTTGAAACTCAAATCAGACTGAAAATCCCTTAAGAGTAGTCCTTGGTTACTTGTAATTTAACATCTTTGTGCACACAAGGGAACCAGATTCTTAACAAACCCTTTTAACAGACTGGTCCTGATTGTTTCCAAAGGTGGGTCCTTGATTTTTTCCCCTTTCAAATGAACACTTTGGAGAACAAATTACAATGACTGTATTTGAAACAGCCAAAAAAAAAAACTTATCTGTGGATGAATGCTATACTGTCAGATATACTATCTTTCTGTTAAGGGTAGAAAAAAATATACCTCCTTTATTCAAAATCCAAGACACTACCGAAAAAGAGTAGTAATGCTGCTGTGTTGCCAAGTCTGCTTTGGTTTTCTGCATTTTGCTTCTAGGTTTTCCATGTGACTCCTGTCCCTGACCTGGCATCCATTACTCTACATGATCTGAAATAAAGTTTTTTTGTTTAGTTCAGGACTTGCACACACTTACTTTGCTGCCACCTGAGAATAGCAGTATCATTTTTAAAAAAATCTTGCATACACAGGCACAGAGGAATAAGCAGACAAAGAGCAGAGAACTAGCCATAGCATTTCATGGGGAAGACACTTCAGAATAGATGGATATTGTTTTATAATGGATGATCCCTGTACATTATGGGCCCAGTGATACCAGAGAACAGAAGGACGTCTGTGATCACTCCAGAAAAGTAATTTGGCTTTTCAGGACACTTTGAAACTCAGAAGAGGTTTGGATAAATCACACCGTGTGATGATACTGGGGGCTCTTCCCTTTTTGAACAGCTGTTCTGAGACTTACAGGGCTTTGGGAAGTAGCACTTCTCATTTGTTTCCACGTTTACTCATGGTGGCTTCCCTGGAGCAGTGATCTACTGTAGCTGCCCAGAAATGTGCATTACTGGAATCTAGTCCCTAATTATTTAAATAAAAGGTCATAAGGCTGAGAATCCTCAAGGCTTTAATACTCAAATCAAATGTATGACTGACATTACCACATTGGAGTACCTGCTTGTAGAAATGTCCTCAAAGGGGTAAAGGATTTCTCCATTGTTGCAAATCTCACAGATGAAACCCTTTTGGCTACAAAGGCTGCAGCTGTACACATGAGAGGTGGCAAACTTGATCACCTTCCCCAAGAAAGGAGCCAGCTTTCCTTCAATAACCTGGAATGAGAAGACAATATTGAATGAACCCCCCAGAAATAACCAGAATGACCTGCAGGACTGAGACAATATTTATTACTACAGAAATGCAGGTACATGCTGTTGGTCAAAACAATAGGAAAGTTACTTCCCAACAATTATAGCTCCATGAAAACACAAGTGATAATAGTTGTCATTGAAGCAGCAATGATCTGAACATGAAAACTAACTTACTATCTCACGTAAGTCTTGACGTGGCAATAACAAAATATTAATAGTCATTTTAAGTACAACAATGCACTCATACAATAAGGCACAAAGAAGTAAATAGGAAATGAGTTTAAGGCTTCCACATTATCTCTGACAGCTATGAATACTGCCTTAGAATTTTCACTTCTTACTTTTCATGCACTTATCACAGTTTTGGTTTTGTTTCTTTTCCTTCAAAGTACAAGTTTTTTGCACGTATTTTGTGAACAGAGTCCTGGCTTTAGTCCTTTAGTAGGACTGTGCTTCCCACTGAAAACCATTCAAATAAAATGTTCTGCTCCTTGCCAAAATGAATAATCTCTTAGGTAAAGTCTTGAAGAGGAACTTGAGTTTTTTTCCCTTTAGTGACCAGCTCACAAATTAAGAAGTCCCAGAGAATCCTGCTAGACTATTAGAAGTGATTAGCACTCCTCATGTTGGTGTGGAAAAAATGACCAAGCCATATACCTTAACCTACTAACCACAACACTCATCTAAATTTGTGACTTGGAGACAATGCCTCAATAAAGGGTGCTATTCAGGCAAAATACTTTCCATTCAGATCAAACTTCTAGAAATTTTAAGTAATTCTGCTGCTGTAGGGAAGAATGAAGATGGAATAAGGCCCTAAATGTATATTCTTCTCTCCTGGGCTTCCTGTGGTCTGAATGGCAGCTTGCCAGATTAGTGATAGAAATGTGTCAGTGCATTTGATAGCAACCTCCTGCAAAAAGGAAAAAGAACACAGTAATAGCTGACTGAAGAGTTGCACGGGGCTGTGCCCTGAAAACCAAGAGTGGGGAGTTTTACACTTAAACGAGTGTCACACTCAGTTCAGGCACCCCTTCCCTAAATATGGTAACACACCACTTGTAATTTGGGTTTAGCGTAAACAAATTTTGAGAAAGCAGAGATATCAATGCAAAGAAGAACAACAGAGAGTCTGGAAGCAAAGGCCAGGTAGTAAAGAAATAAATTTGTGTTCCAGGGCAACTTCCTGCCCACTAGCCAAGAAAGCCACTACTGACAAGTAAAACTAGGAGGTGCATGGGGAGTGCTGGTGTTGAATGGGGGGCTGAAATGTGCCCCTTCTTTGCCTTCAGCTCCAGCCTGCTAACAACACCTGCAACAACAGGAAGCAGCAATGTTATTGCTACTACTGCAGATAGGACATCTGCTCATGTCAGAGGAAAAATGACGTTCCTATTGCATCCTGGTATAGGAAGATCCCCTTCAACCACAATATAAACAATGCAGAGAAGCTGCTGCATGAAATACGAAAATGAAGCCATAGTTCAAGGCAGTGATACTGCTAACCTTCTAGCAGATGGTCAGAAGCTAATTTAGCTCCCCTAGGCTAGGGTTTGTTTTTCATTTTGAAGGAAGAAATATTTTGCTTGCAGACAGCACAGTTACAGAGGGGAGACACAGAAGTTGACAATATTCAATAAACAGAAAGAAACAAATAGTGAAGCCGCCCAGCTAGTGAGCAAGGCTACAGTCACCCTCCAAAAACCCACTTAGGCACTAAGAGATGAAATACACATGCAAAGACAATAAATAAACCACAATGCATATAAATTTTCCAGAGAATTTTCATGCTATAGCAGTCACCTCAGGCCACAACTGCTCAGCTTAAAATGCCAGGCTAAAGACACAGTGCAAACAAACTCTAAATCTGAACTAATGTCACTGTCAGCAATGATTTAAAAGTTAAATCTCTGAATTGAAGTAACATCTTATATAATGTAATAAACACAATTATCATAATCTATTTTCTTCCTAAGCACTGGGGGTGAATTTAAAACTGCAAGGAACAAAAGCTTTCCTGTGCATTCACAACCTAAGCAAGACATATGGAGTGGGCAGCTGCCCTGAGGAGATGGTGTTATATGTCCCTCTTTATTTATTTATTTGTATGGCTTGTTGTAGCACTCTAGTGGGTGGGCTTGTTACTCTGGCCACTGCAGACATACAAGGAAGATGATATCTTCAAAGAGCCATGCATGCCAATTTTGCAATGTGAATTACAGGCCATTTTACTGTATTATAGGAGGAAGACAAAATGCAGCATCAAATCGATGTTATCACTGGTTTTAGCATCTGTAAATTTTGTGTTATTTTGTTTCATCAGAGACCTCAAGGCTGCACACAGGATGATTTTTTCCTTGCAGCCTTCTCTCATTCTTGTTTGTAGCTAATAAGAATAAAACTATCATCTCCATTTATGCTAGGCAAGCAGAAAGGAAGATTTCTATTTGCTCTCCCAAGTCTAGTTGCTGCCTACTCACTGTTTTGTGGTAACAGTTTCACAGTGAGTGCTTTATTGCTTGGGAAAAGGAGCACAGAACATCAAAGGTTTTAAAACTTCTCCTGTGACTGACAGAGGTCCAGAGCTGGTCAGTTTAGACATCCCAGAACCATGATGGAAGGGTCCCAGGACCTTCTCCCAGTTGTTGCTAGAATCTGATTTTGAGTTTCAAGGAAACACAAGTGATTAAAAAATAGAAGTGTGATAGTCAAATGTAATGCGTTATCCAGATATCATGGAAATTATGGGAGCAAAAGAAAGACCTTAAGAGGCTGTCTTGGCAGAGCCACTAATGTTTATATCACTCTTTACAGCTGTATCTGTTCCTAAAGCCTTCCAGTGACGAAGACTTCACAGCCCCCATGCAGTCTAATCCAGCACACATCCGTTCTCACTGCTGGAGCCACTCCTAAGCTTTGACCTGAACCTTTCTTAAGAACATTTCAGTTTACAAAATAAGTTTACAAAACAGAGAAACTGTGAAATCACACACTACAAACTGCAGAAAAGTACACCGCGTTTCAGAAATGTGGCAATTTAGCACAAAACTAAGTTAAGAGTATGCCAAAGGAACAGAAATCAAAATTTTCACCCTTGAATTATCTCTTTAACATAGGGGATGTCTCAGCATGCACCTGGCAAAGGCTCAAAAATATATGCCTGTCTCTTGAAAAGAAAAAAGCATCAAGCTTAAATTAAAGTTTTGCTGAGTTCAGATTCCCTTCTACTTACAGCACACATAAAGAGCAAGATCTTTTTCTAATCCAAATTCTTTGTAGAGCAAGCAATTGTTTAATGGGTCAAAACTATGGGTGAGAGGTGAATAATGATGGCACCCCAGTCAGCAAATGACAGAGGGTACAATGCAGCTTTTTCTTCTTAACTGGTCAAGGAATCCATCCCAACACCACTGTGGACACAGGGCCATACTTATCACTGCTGTACCCAGAATACATTGGGGTACACTACTTGGTGACAACAGAAGGAAAACAGTTGTGTGCAGAGGTCCAAAGCAAGCTGTGTCTCTGAATAGCTGCAGTGTTCAGATCAGAATCACTGTTCACCTCTCTGGATCAGGAAAAACATTCCCCTAAGCTACCACAAGACAGAAAGCCATGGCTTTGCACACAGCAGCTCCTGTGTGTGTCACATGAAGAATTGTATAAAAATACACACCCACATGTATATACATAAAAGCCAGGCCCTGCCCTCAAAACACTTACAATTTAAACCAGCAAAGCAAACACTGCTTTTTACAATAACGGCCACATATCTCCCACCTGAAATGGGACAAGCTGTGTTTTGGAGGAACCTCCCATACAGGTTCCCTGCCCACACTGCAGACCATGCCTCTGGCCAGAGTTTGGCTAAAGGTGCCAGGGCTGCCAGGAAGAGAGGAGAAACCAGGAAATCCAGCAAGAGCAGCTACCTGCCCCACTGCCCAGCCTCCTGAACCCAGCTTGGAAAAGCTCAAGCTGTACTGAAGAGCAAGAGGGGAAGGCAGAGACTTGCCTGCAGCAATGGGAGAAACAAAAGGGGTACAGATACCTGAACACATGCTGAAAGGGTGGTGGCACAATTATTTTAGATGATTTCTGAAACAGAGGCTTCTCATACAAGTCAATGTTATGAATAAAGGTAAATCAAACTTTCTTCTTGGTATATCTTTCTGTCCAGTTAGGAAGCAGTATAATTCTGAAGAAACAATTGCACAGAATAAGTGAGGTGAGGGGAAAATACAGGGACTGCCAAACACCAGCAGACAAGCCAATGTTGGCAAAGAGTCTTTGTGCAGTGGGAAGACAGGACACACGCACTGGGTTATGTGTTTCCTGATTCACCAGGAAGACAGAAGATAAAAGGCAGCAGTGGCTGTGGTACAAGTTGAAGTCCCTTTGGATACATCACATTAATATGATTATGAGGGCAATGTGTGATCAGTCAAAGCTTAACTATATGTCAGGAGGGCTGCTCATCCGCAGAGGTTTCCTGATCCTTCTATTCCAAGACTGGAAGTTACTCATAGTTCCCTTGCTCTCTCAAGGTGGTGTTTTCACAAACAGGCAGCCAGCTGTCCCCAAAGAACAAGACCTGCAAAGGCCATAGATCAGAGCATCCACCAAGCCAGAGAAATCTCCCTCAGTGGCCCACTATGTGCAAAACAGGGCTCTTGTTCACAGACAACTTTCAGAAGCAGCAGGTGTTGCCCAGGGGCCTGTGACCAATGTCCCTGTGTCTGACCTTCACAATGCATTTCTGAGCCCACAACACTGCCCTGCACTGGAGGAGAGGCAGTCCCCTCCTCTCTGACACACGCTGAGTTCCAGCTCTGTCCTGACTCCATCCCTCACCCCAGCTCCCTGGGCTGAGCACAGTGCTGGCAGAAATCCACCTCTGAAGGCCCCACTGCCCAGACCCAGCTGTGCCTCTATGCAGCACAAACCCCCAGCCCCCATTACATGCAGCAGAGAAGTCAAGTCACTTTGTCTTCCCTGTTCAGTCAACAAAACTCCTTGCAGGAGAACCTACTTACCAGCATGAAGGAGGGTTACACAAACCAGTCCCACGGGAGAGCAATGTAGTGAACATGGTGTTGCAATATATGTTTTCATACTGAAAACCAAACTAGAGAAGTGGCCAAGGGAACAGTGGCAAAACTTCTCAAGTTTGTTGAGAGTTTTAACCCAGAGACATGGTAACCTAAACTCATGACGTGTAATAACTTTCTGTTTGGGAAACAGAGCAAGACCAAAAACTAGGCATGAAAAAACCCTATTACAGAACTAGAGTTTGTTCCAGTTCCTGAGAGTTGTTCAAATTACAAAAGACATTAATAGAAGCCTCTGGCTGGGACTAAATGAAAAGCAATCAAATATTGATTAGACAAGGCAAGCATGGAAGACCCCTCCTAACTCAGACTGTGCCATTTCCATAGATGTACTATCCCAACAACTTCAGGAGGAACTAGGGGAGAGATATGAAGAAACAGAAGGATAAACGAGGTAGCTGTAATCCACTAATGCTTCAAGTAACACCTGCAATAGCCTTCCACCCACCTATTAGATCAGGGCCACAGAAATACCCAAACTTTGCATCACGGCCACATAAATCAGTACTGAAGTCTATCAGATATGATGAACTTTCTGGACAGTAAAGAAAAATGAGCACGGTTTTCAGACATTTTTGAGGTCAGTGAGTGTTTGTTTTGAGGGCAGGGCTCCTGTCAGCAATGGTAGATAAGAAGCAAAAGGTACTGAGTAAGACCTCCATCCCTGCAGGAGTCTATGTTGCGAATTTGAGTAAGAGTCATCAAAACTCCTACCCTGTCTGTGCATTTTTACCAACTTCTAAAAGTGCAGTAGATGTTTACATAGAATGGAGATCATAAATACCTTTGATCACCTACATTAGGACTGTCAGAACAGACAGTAAAAGGAATACAGCTTGCTGAGCTTTCAGATACACGGTTCTGCTCAATGTGAGAAACTGCCAAGGTTAAGAAGTCTAGATTCTCAACAGTGTCATGGTATATTACAACTACATAAAGCGTTTCTGGATTAAAATACTTCTTAAATTCAATTTTCCACTCTGAGTAATTGCCACCATATGATAATAAAAGTAAAATCTGACACAGTCTAAACAAAAAAATCCTTTATTATGATCCAAGATAATGGAGAATCAACAGATGAAGGATATTTTAACAGAAGTTATCCAGAATCTAAGAGTAGGAAGATAAATCTACACACATCTTTGGGTAGATATTCTGCCAGCTCTGGCACAAGGGGCAATCAACCAGAGGCATTATGTAGCAGTCTGTAAACACTGTCAGTTCACTGTGGCTAAGTGATCAGGGAATAAACACTGACATGGGAACTCGTGAAACGTCCCCAGAGCTTCTGAATCCTCACATTGAGACCTGCAATTTCCACAGGTATCAGAAGCACTGGAGGAAACTCTGGTTATTATCCTCATAAAGGAGAACCTGCTGCTACTCCTCTGCCTAAGAGCCTGGCCACCAGAGTTCAGTATTCCAGGTAAAGTGGTAAAAATACTGTAAAACTCAGGTTCTGTATTCCTGCCACTGTGAGACAAGCTAAAATATGCCAAATGGCTTTGTGACCCCACCCTTGTAAATCAGCTTGTTAATCATTATCGTCATAGAGGCGATAAAGTTGTTTTATGAGCCAACACTGAAGCAGTAACATTAACTACTTATGCAGGGACTGGTGTATTTCTCTGCAGATAACATTTATTAGAAGGCACTCTCTTTAAAGACACAGGTTTGGTTCATAACCTTCTTTTGGAGCAGTGAGCAATCTGTTCCTCTTATTCCTCCAGTCTGATCTACATGTCAGACACAAGTGATGCCTGGAGGGTATGGGTTAAGTGATTTGAAATCCCTAAAACACCTTGAACTACAGGTTCAAATCTAAACTGGATTGTCCTGGCCTCTCCTCCTGACAGAACAAAATTTATGATTATTTCTCAAGGCCAGAAGCACACTTGGCTCTATCTGAGAGACAGACACAGACAGAATTTGCCAGGAGGCACCGACGCAATGCAGGAGAGACATGAAAGGCCAAGAGGCACTGAGAAAATAGAAGGGGTGCTGGACATGAAACTCATTCATGATCCCCAGTTATGTAAATTGAATAGACAGAAAGTACTTTAATTCACAGGAATGTCACAGGCATGTCTGGCAGAAGAAAGCTACCCAAAGGAGCAGTCAACAGTTGTGCACAGCTTTCTACCATCCTCTACAGAAAAGGTTTCTGCCCCCATTGATTGTTTTCTTTCTACCTCTCCAGAAACAGCTAGTCTGAATCATGCCTTTTCCTAACAAATTCAGAGGTAAGCTCCAGCTCTGCCTAGAGTTTAAAGCACCACAGAGAATATGCTTCCTGTACTGAATGAAAAGGTAGATAAAATATCCTGAACAGACTGTCTTCAATTCACCACTTGGATGCTCACTACCCTCCAAATTCCACCAGTGGAAGCTTTGTGGAGGAGGACTAAACATTCAATAATCTTTCTTCAGCTCCAGGAGAGATGACAAATATGCTTTTAAAGGAACTACCAATGATACAAGAAAACAGGTCTAGAAAAAACACTTTTAGAAACGTCCAGTTTGTTTCTCACCCTCCAGCACAACCAAAATGACTGTCTGACTTGCTTAAAAACTTCCCACCAGAGAGATACCACAACAGTCCAGTGCTCAGAACAACTGGAAAGTTGTTCCTAATGCCTGCCTCGGATCTTTTGCTGCAGTCAGGATCTTTACTTTACACTCCACCTCCTATCCTCACATTGCAACATCTATTTCAGAAACCATTTTCTGACAAATTCTGTTGTCTGTCACAGGTAATCTCTGTCACAAGCCACGACAAGCAGAAGTGGACTGGGGGTGCAGGAAAAATACAATGATTGCCTTTACCTATTTGTTTACTGGATATCAAGCAGGCATTTTCTGCATTCATTAAAAATAGAAGTTGGGCATTAAAGCTGAAATGGTAAATGCAATCTCTGCCCCATGAAGATTTCAGTGGGGTCAGGACTTCTGTGATAAAAATGCAGACTTGGAAACAAGCGTGCTGCAATATGCTTAGCTAAGGATAATGCAAGCTGCAGAGAAAATAAAGGGAAACCATTCCCTGGCTGGGAAGTTCCCAGTCATTTATATCTAGGGAACAGACAATGCTTGTGGACTGCTAATTTCCTTGAGGATTTTTTCTCTTCCGTTGGCCAGATTCTTAACACCACAAATTCTTGTTACGATTTCAATGCACAATTAATCTTTAGTTCAGAGGAAAAGGAAATGGAAGGAAGAAGGATGATCATGAGGTAAAAGTCGCAGAGAGGCAGATATCAGATCTTAGGCCCCATTTTTTGTGCAATACACTAGTCAGCTGGTTTTCCTTGCTCCATTTTGACTCCTAGTCCTCTCTTTCAGACTGCCTTTTTATTTAAATTACAGGTGATTTAAGGGAAGAATGATCTCTTACTACTTGTGTGTGCATGCACACCAGAATCAGTCACTGTGCATTGCTGTACAACAAATTAAAAAAGAGCACAGCTGTAACTTTAGAAGAGCCCCATCTTCAGTTGCAACAGGCATGCTATGGGCCACAATTCCAGCTCCCAACAGCAAGTGATACCACCCCACCCTCTCCCTCCTCTTCCCTTTACACCCTCCACAGGTCCCTCGCTGTCCCAAAAGCCTGTTCAGCCTGTGGTACAGGTGACAGCAGGGTGGGCAGGAGAGGCGAGGCCAGGGACTCTGCTCACCCACTGCTGACACCAGCGCATGTTGTGCCGCACTAACTCATCACCCACACAGGGCAGAGAGCAACCCGAAAGGAAACCTTGCTATAAACACTGCAAAGAACAAAAAGAACCCCACAAAACCAACTGCCAAATAAATCAAACTAAAGCAGAGCAAACTAAATGAGTGAGATTTGAATAAACAGAAATCAGAAGCCCCCTTTGACTTGTTTGCATCAGGCAGTCTGCACTGATGGCAGTCATTTGCTGTTCACACTCCTTCCGGAGTAAACCCCTGAATGCTTCACTTTAATTTGGTATTAAAGAGATACTCCACAAATTAGCCCCTAACTAAAATAGGCACTGGGAAGAGGAAAAAATACAAGGTCAAGAGCAAACACTGCTAATCTCTGACAAGCACACATAAGCAAGGGGGCGAGGTGAAGATGGAGTTTTACATTGGCTGGGAGAGAGGAAAAACAAACTGGTGACAGTTCAAGTTAATTTATAGCAGGAGACAGAGAGGATGACAAGGTTTCTCCAAGCCCTCCCCTTCTCTTCTCATTGAAAGAAAGAAATGCCAGAAATTTCAGCAGGTCTCTGGATGCAGGCTGACACAAGTGAAGAGGAGATGGAATTGTCTCAGTATAAACAACATGCCTGGAAATCACCTGTGCCAGCTCCCCTGCCAGCTCTGCAACAAGACTCACACTCACTGTGTTTCAATCATCTTTCCTCCTTCCCTCAAGGTTTCCAGGCAGCTACATGTCAATTTTGTCACACCCCAAGTTCTCCTGATCTTGTTGCAGGGATGAATTATAGGTTGTTTTAAGAAAAAGGTATTCATGCAAAGGTTAAAGGCTGTTTTAATCAAACAAGGTTGAAAGAGTACCAGGAATTTGGCTGGTAGAAAACAGAAAGCACTTTACTTAGCTTAAAAACATACATGACTCTAAATACAGAAGCAAATATGCATTCAGGCAGAGAGTATATATATGCTTTTTTTTAAAGATTAAGCAAGCAATTGCATGCAGAGATATTAACTGACTCTACATGCCCACTGAGCAAGATGTTATTTCATGAGTGATAGCACAAAATTAGAAACTTTCTTTCTTGCATAGGACTGGATCTGGGCATTTTAAGGAGGAGTCCTCTGAAGGATTTTAGAACAAGAAAGCAACATAGCAAGAAAATGGCCAGGGCTACTCTGAAGAAAACATCTGTGAGTACAAAGTATATTTAAAAGAAAAAATCTAAAATAAATGTTCTTCTCTCATCCAAGCAGGTAGCCCTGAGACAGTATTTTATTTCTTGGGAAATCTGGTTCCTCGGGATGTTAGTCCTGAAGGAACACCCAGCTGGCTCTCCCAAATCACCATTTTATGTGAAGTAGAGCAATGAGTTCAGAGCCCAATCTTTCACACTGCTAACCCGCATCTCCAGTACTGGGCTTTTCATTCTGCACAGCAGAAAATAACAGAAGAAACCCGTTTAGCACAAGGCAGCAGAAAAGGGATAACTTATATTACTGCTGCTGCTTCTACGGGCTGAAAAAAACTAAATATCTCTGGAGATCTCAACTCAAAAGGTCCTGTGAATACCTGGCACCACTACTGGGTCATTTTAAGCAGAGTTTCATTCTAAAAAGCCACACTTACCCCAAGTGGCCTAGATTAGATATTCACATGGAAAAGGACTACAAGTATTTAACAAACCCTGTTAAAAATTCTGGTTTCCCGCAGTGCTGGAACCGGTACTATTATTAAAAATATCTACTAACAATCTTGCTAGATCTCTAGACTTTGCCTGCAATACTTAATTCAGATGAACTTGTCTTCCTGACAGCCATCTGCCAAAATGCTCCTAGCCATCTCTTCATCCCCTAGCCTGGCTGGCTCTGCCATGCTCTCTGCCTGAGAGTCATTCTGAATGACAGCAACTCCCTTCCCCAGCAGAGCTGAGGTAAAAAGGAAATGCCAGTAAGATCATTGCCACTGCCACTAATTGTAACCAGAGCTGTCAGCACTTTGGGGAATTACACACACACTGGGAGTATCAGCTAACCTGAAGCTTCCTGTTCTGCTGAAAGGCAGCTCAGAGCTGGCAAACTCCAGGGAGTGACAAAAATAAATGATGTGCCAGGTGCTTTAGGATGACCCTGCTTGAGCAGGGAGGTTGGACCAGATGACACACTGTGGTGCTTCTAACCTCACCCATTCTGTGATTCAGTGATAAAGGAGCCACAGCCACAGGAAAGTAGACAAGCTGTTTAACTGCTGCTTTGCTATCAGATCTTTTAATATTTATGAAGACATACATTGTGTGTTTTTCCCATCCTAGGACTATTTTCATATTCCTCTGCTAATACACTTATTTTAGAACTATAGTTACTTTAGAACACTGTCAATCAGGCACAGGTCATAAGGGATGTCATAAAGACAGCTATTAACATTATGCCATTGTGGTCTAAGATGCATCTTCACATAGTTCATGTAGAGAACTATCTGGTATTATTACACTGGTAGTAATACACCGCAGGACTTGCACCACTGTCACACATGCTGTATCAACCCTTGCTTGGGAGGCTGAGGATGTGAATCAATGTTTTCCCAACAGTGCTGAACTCTGAACTGTGGCAGCTATGGCACAGATGATGTGCCTGGCATTTTGCTGCCCTTGTTGAGCACAGTCAGTTCCCACAGAGAACCGTGACAGACAAATCTTCAGTCATCTCAGCATAGCCAGGCCTGCCCAAAACCTAATTCTCCTTCTCATTTTCCACTTCCTGCCCCTCAAGCAGAAAAAGGGCTTACCTAAAATTAAAAGAATCTGCTGGTACAGCTACATGGGTAAACCTCTTTGGTAAATAGAAGTTTAAGATGATACAGCTTATACTGAATCACTGAATGACACAAATGACAGCAACAAACTTTCTCATTGATATAACTGAGTTTGCACTCATGATTTCACAGGCTCAGCTACATACGCTGAGAGCAGGAGGGTGTTTGTCATGCACCTAATTCAGTAATACTCCTAAAACTAGAGCAAGCCCAAAGTATGTTAGCCAAAGCCCATTTTTTTCAATCAATACAGCCACATGCACAGGCTCTATGTAAGTGACACTTGTGACACAAGTGACACTTGTGTAGGTTAGATGCTACATCCCAACCTTTTACTGTATCAATAAAAAGGAACTGCTGGGCAGGGACACCACCACTGATGGGCTTGACATTCATCAGGCTGTATGTTACAAATCTATACAAAGCATCTATCAGCAACAGTATGAGGACTGAGTTATCAGAAAATAAGTTTTACTTCTGAAAAAACCAGCAAGTAAAAGGCAAAAGAACTCCACATCTTGCATTCTTTGCTATTGTTGGGACTGACAAAACAACTTGTCTAAATCAACCTAAAGCTTTGCATATATAAAAACAGTAGAAAGAGCATCTCTGATCTACTCCTTCACTTCTGTCTAGGAGGTGCAGTGAAAGTACAGTGTGGGTTAGAAGCCTGGAGGAGTGAAGGAGACCTAATGATTTCTTCACTCTTCTAAGACTTTCTAATCCTAATCTAACAATATATTAGGCTCAAATTAGCTAGAACTTTTATTTCATTGAAGCTCATTTTTATTCCCCACACTCTTGTTAGGGAGCCTTATATGCAGAAAAGCATGACCAGAAACATTAAGATTTCCCAGTGAGGAATGCTTCTGTGAGACCAACAGTCCAGCAAGCCCAAAATGCTGCCAGGAGCTGTAATCAGTGCTGTATGTAATCAGTGTTACAAACATCAGAGAAAGATGAAATCATTGATCTGTCTGTCAGTAGGGGAGACATCTTCCTAATCCCTTCAGTATTGTATTTCTAGTCTGAAATCTTATAATCCCTTTATTTTGTGTACTGTAACTGTGGATATTCTCATTATGGATACTTAATCCTCTCCACGATGATACATTTCTGGCCTCAGTGACACTATTGTGGCATTAAACTCCTCATACTCACTGTGTTCTGCAAAGAAGTATTTCCATTAAGGATTTTTATACGTCCCTCATACTCACTGTATGATCTGTGCCATATTACTGTGAAAACAGGGCTCTCCTGTTCATCCTTTCTCTGCACTGTTCTTCACATTATTTGTAGGTTCATCTACAGGTAGTCAGGAAAGTTGATCTGCACTCAAGGATGTTTTAACTAAATTTCAACAGATTAGTTTATCTACAATGTTAAAATGAACAAATTATACTACATTAAATCCCTGTATGGACATACACATTCAGAATGAAAATGGCCTTAATGCAATTTACTTTGCTTCCAAAGTAAATGGAGATAAACCAAATGAAAGCCACTTATATTTTGAATAACAGTATTTACACAGTGATTCAAAGTAATTAAACTCATCAACCCATATTTTGTCACTTCATTATTTTTCCCTGAGTGTTCCTATATAAACAAGTCTTCAAATTATCATCTTTTTAAATCTCCCATCTTGGTCACAATTTCCATCCTTGACATCCAGTAATTTTTGCCCTTCTGTGGATCCTTTTCATTTTACTGTATCTTTTAGAGTTGGTATAACCAGGATGAAATAATTGCCATGATTCTTAAGAGAGTTTCTACAGCAAAGACCATCACAGAATCACAGAATGGGTAAGGCTGAAAGGGCCCATAGTGGGCCATCTGGCCCAACTTCCCTGCTCAAGCAGGGTTATCCCAGAGCATGTGGCACAGAACTGTGTCCAGGCAGTTCTTGAATATCTCCAGAGAGGGAAAACTCCACAGCCTCTGGGCATCTGGTTCCCATGCATGGTCACTGCACAGTAAAGTTCTTCCTCATGTTCAGGTGGGACTTCCTGTACATCACTGCAATAATTTTTGTACACTTGTGTATCTTGCTGTTTAACATAAAAAAGAGGCAAGACATTAGTTAACTTTCTATGGATGAACCATCTGAAATTTGGAAATCACCACAATAGCCCTTTCTGGTCTTTTACTTCAAAAGCTTCCAATAACGTGTTATGTAGTATAAGGAGCAAGAATTACTTTTCGTAAGAAATACAAGACTCTTGGTCTGAGTCAACTTCAGTCCAAACCAACATTTAACAGTGTAAAAATTGTCAGTTTCAATAAAGGCAGCCCCATAATCACATCTATAAAATCTAAATGGATGATTTTTAACTCCTGTTGCATGAACTCTGTCCATACATGCACAAAGGCATCACTAATGTCAGCACAGAAGAGAGTTCACACCTCCAGTAGGTTTAGGATGAAACTACCCTGGACTGTAACAGCACATCATGGTCTGTAAGACTAATCCATTTTTCCAGGGTACTACATCTGCTAACACCAGCAAATTCAGGAGTGAATACTTGCTTCCTAACAAGTGGCCATCTCCCTCTTGAAAGCTTTAATTGACTGGAATAACCCTGGATAAACTGCCTAACAGAGATACAGAGAGTTATGGGTGATGCAGGGCAGATGACATGAGGTTGCAAAGACAAGCAATGAGGCAGGACAGGCAAGCTGTGGTGTTTGTGCCTGTTAAATCACATTTGGTGTTTCTGCCTATTCAATCTGAACACACCTAATCAGTTATCTCATCTGCTGACTCCATGATTCTAAGAACATATACCTCACAAGAATGCCCACAGATAGATTTCTGTCAACTTTAGTGTAGCCCCAGGGGCCTTGGTCTGCAGCAAAACCTTCTGGAGTCAATGTATGCATTTGTGTGCACATACAAATAAAGATTGTCTCTTGCTGCCTCTTTGTTTACTCACACCTGCACTGCAAGCATTTGTTAACAACACAAGTACTAGCAAAAACCACTGCCTCATCAGGATTTGAGAAATTTCCAAAATTAAGACCACTTTGTTCCAATTTTTTTTTACTCTGCTTTTAACGTCACAGTAAAGTTTTCCCCACTAGAGCTCAATCCAAATGGATCCAAGCAACAACCATCCCCTGACCACCAGATAGCCCAAGTATATACTCTGCTAGATTCATAATATAGGCCCTGTTAAGCTTAGAAAGAGATTTATATTGGATTTTATTTTAGAATAGTATTATAAGCTGCTTCATCTACTGGCAAACTGGCATTTCAACCTTTTTGCAACTAAGAACAGACCCTCAAACCCCATTTTGAAATTCAGCTGCTTGGTAGGAAACAACCATGTTTTCTAGGCTCTTTAAAGGGAACTTGGCCAGGAAACAAATCAGAATTGAGCTGGGACTAACCAGGGTAAAGGTTGCTTATATCTGCAGATTACCCCTCCCTGCTTTTCTAATTCACTCACCATGCCTTATCTTTCCATTAATCTTTAATAAACCTTTTAGTTAATTCCCCAAACACATGCAATCTACATGACAGCAGGATACAGTGCAAAAGTAGTCCATGGATATGAGGAAATAGGCAGCAGAGGAATCAAAAGGAGGAAAAACTTTCAGGATTAAAACTACCCAAACTGCAGGTCAGTGGAAAATGATGAGCAACTGGGAGAAAGCAGCAGTAAGGGGCAAAGCAGACAGGATGGAGGGGATGTTAAGGGTATTTGTATTTATCTGACCATTGGATTCATTCTCTCAACGGGGCCCTCTTCTCTTTTCCACTCTGGATCCACTTTGACAAAAATAGGCAATCCGATTTCAAACTTGGAGCCTATGAAATATGGAAAACCCTCTCCATGCTGACAACAAGGATATAGCCAGATTAAAAGGCAAATGTAATTTAACCCACCCCAGCAGAAATGGTAATCAAATTATATTGCCTCTAAATATGATAAGTTTGGGACTGGGCCCCTCAGGGGAAGAGAAGGTGTCTTGCAAACACAAACACAAAGAAACATGTTAAAGAAAAGTGCTAAATCAATGCACAAATTATGACTTCTACCCTCCTTCTCTCCCCTAGGGTGCTTGATAAGCTGCTGATTGCTTCTAAAATATCTACTACCAATGTTAGGAACTGATTAAGCAGCTTACAAAGCACTGGGGGCTAATAGACAGGCTCACCAGGGAGACTGCAGCTCTGGAGTTAAGTAGCTCACTTTTTCATGGCTTGATTATTAAAGATGAGATAGCAGAACATGCTGAAAAGATGTGGAAACAGTTGCAGACCTCAGGCAACTGGCCTTTTTATTTTATACATGGAATAATTTCTACCCTGTGATTTTTACCAGCCAAAAAAGCCACATTTCCTGTTGTTCTGTAGTCTCCAGCTCTGAGGGGCATCTGAACTACCTCAGCTCAATGTGTGTTGCTATGAACATATTATAAGTTTCTCTGTGTGTGAGCCTTCTGATCATTTTCCCATGGGAGAACATCCTTTTGCTGTCTTTTGCTCTGTATAAGCTTTCTGTAAACAAAGTGTCTGTGTCTGTTCTTCAAGGACGTAGAGTTGGTTGGCCTCCTCCTGCCTATGAGGAGACTGAGCTGAGGTTGCTTTGTCTTTCTGATGTTGTAAACTATTCGGACACATTTTCCTGGACGAAGCAGCAGCAGGAGCATGGAATGCTCTCTGCTGAGCAGATATAGAAATATATTAGAATTATGAAGTCATTTTAATAAATCATTTTAACCTTCTAAAATTATTGTCAAGAGTCCTTTCTTCAATGCATGGACCACGACGATACAATGTGTCAACTGAACATCCAGAACTGATTTTGCTACCCTTACCCTGCAAAAAAGGCACCACTAGAGAAAGGAAACATAAGTGAAAGAAGCTTAAAATACTGTTTTACATGCCACTGACAACAGCATTAGTGTGAACACAGAGGTGCCCAGGTCAGCCAGCACACCTCACCTCATTGCTTCCTCCACTGTGCATCTGAGCATTGCAGAACATTCACCTTAGATTCCCTATTCTCCCTTTTCAGCTCTTTTTTCCAAATTCTTCTTTTTAAATCTGTTACATAATAAAATTCTGCTGTTCAGGTAAATGTACTTTAAGGTTCTTGCTTAGCTGAATCAGCAACAATGTAAAGACAAATTCTGCTGGCACATTACCTCTTCCATGGTCACATCTGTCATGGTAACACTGCGTGGCTCAGCTTTGTGTAGCGGGCTGGCTGAGGTTTGGGGGAAGGAGGGGTGGGGGTTAGGTTCCCCCCTGCCCCCTCCTCATGGCAATGCTCAGCAGACTTTGTAAATGATCATGTTGCACTAGGGACTTTACAAACTTCAAAATTCCTGAACAACTACTCTTTCAAGCAAAGAAATAAATTTGCCCACTGTTTGCCACCTGTGGGCTGAGACTTTGATGAGAATTTATTGAGCAGATGAAAAATTTCTCATAGCAAAGTTCTCTTTACAGACTACAGTTTTCTTTCCCAGTCTCTTTCCATCCCTATTTGAACACTGATGCTCTAAGCTTTCATCCCTAAACAATGCCACTGTTAACCCATTTTTATACTAAACTACAAGCCACAGACACAACTTGGAAGTACAGATATTTATGCTATGAATAGCTAGAAGGGAAATGTACAATTAGCTCTGAAGGCAAGAACAGGCTCCATGTGCAACAGGTAAAATAAACCAAAGACCCACCTGCTGAAGGTCTGCCAGAGAATAAAGATGGATTTGCTGAAGAAGATACTCTCTGGGAAAGATCCTGAAAAGAGAAAAATGGATATGTGTCACACCTTTTTGACTGGGAAACTCATAAGTTTCCTCTCCCCACCAAATAATGGCAGAACAGTGATGTTAGAGAGAAAGAAACTAGAATTTCTCTAGAAATCACTCTCTAAGCATCAGCTATTTTTACTGCATGGGCACATGCAGAAAACAGCTAGTTTTCTGCATGGGCACAACAGTCCCCCAGTAAGAATAATTTCTGTGCCAGTGTCATTCTCTAATTGTCAGGTCATATACTGAGACATTAACAGCCATTGAAAGCTCTTTCTGACCACAGACGATGATTCTTTAAACAATTAATGCAGCAATAAAAACAAATAATGCAAACTACACATCAGAACTATTTCTTATGGTCTGAGACAACATTCCTGCTACAAAGCTGTAACACTTAGTTTCAGATGTGATTTATGGTTTTGTATCTGAAATAACCATATTGGGAAAAGGGCTATCCAGATACTGCTCTTCCAACATAAAGATGACTGATATCAATTCCCCTTTCTATATAGAAATATATGTATTGGTATAGACTCTATAATGACTTACTTAAGAAAGCAGTATTTACCTTACACAAGCCAAAGTTTCAGGCAAGATCATTGCTTATGTACTGACAGACCTGATAAGTAAAGCTAAATTACAGGAAATTGACCAGAGGAGTGATGCCCTAATTAGACTGATTGACAGTAAAATGAAAAACTGGGTTAATATAACATCACAGAGAAAAATAAAGGACATTAAGTTAAGTGGATATTAACTAAAAACGTTTATGAAAGCGTATGTATATGTTATAAAAATGTCAGGAACAGAAAAAGTACATCTATTTCTGTGTGCATGCACAGAGAAACCACAATCTGACCAGCTTTACTTTCCATCCACACAGAACAAATACACCACCACACCCAGGTCTCCTGGGGAGGGGAGATTACTCTTGCAAAAAAAGCAACCAAGTATCTTAAGAAGTGAAACTATTTCCCACTATATGTTCTCTTTCAGAGTAGAAATTGTAAATCCAGCTCCTAAATCTCAATCAGATTGTTTTAAGGCAATACAGAAGCAAAACTCTTTATATTATTAAATGCATGAACAAAGCTCTGGCAAAGACTGGTTTGTAATGGTAGAGCTGAATGGAGGTGAACAGAGAGACCACTGCACATGTTCAAAAATACCCCAAAGATAGTGAAAGGCCAATATAGACTTACATGGCATCTTGATTTGAGACTACTGAGAAAAGGACACAGTAGCTCAAATAAGAGATTTTAGAAGCTGCAACAACATAACCAGCTAAACCACAGATCAAGAGAACAAGACTACTAAACGCAATCTTTCCACAGAACATGGATTCTAAGAAATAACGAAAATGCCTCTTTTTCCATTAGTTGTCTTAAACAACAGCCTCATACTGACAGTTTTCAAGACTGTGTGTACTGAAGGGACTAGGACATCTCACTGCTGCTAAGGTGGACAGTACAAATAATTAATAATTATTTTCATACTTTTGAAAAAAAAATTAAGATTTATTGGGGTAGGAGAAGAAGAGTATTGCAAGCAAGGCATTGACAACTGCACACCACCCATCTTATGGCACTCTTCTGGAGCTGGACTGTGCCATTGCTCCTTCTCACTCACCAAGCATATCCACTCTACCCACCCAATTCTCAGCTGCAATCTCACTAGGGCATTGCCATTTTTCCCTTTCAGCTCTGTAGGCTATACTATTGCTCCTTTTTCAGGGGACTGTGTTGCAGTGGCTCTGCTGCATCACACCTTCAGAACACATTTGACACAATGTCAAAGACCACTGGAAAACAGTCAAAATCCAGACATCAGACAACATATGAGACTGGAATTCCTCATTTGCACATAGCAGGCTTATTAAAAGATAAGGAGTCAACTCTGAATAGCATTTTGAAGCATTAGTATTTTTTCAGCTCAGACAGAATTTCTTTCATTAAAATTTACACATCAGTCTCCCTTGATCATACAGGCAGGCACTAAACAGCTTTGCCAGAAACTGTATTATTTGCTGATGCCCTTACAGCACTGCTAAGGAAAACAATTAGCTAATGAAACATTTCCTTTTTCAGGAAATAGCCTGACTAGCCCATAATGCAAAACTTGTAAATTACTAGTATTGATGACTAACATCACACTCCCCTGCCTTCAAGGGTGGCATTTTATTTCCTTATTTCCTGCAAGTTCTAACTCCTAGTAAAAACTGTGCAGATGAAAAGCAAACTTGTGATCGATCAATTCCTTTGTCAGGCGAGTCTCAGCCAGCACAGGCCCTGGTGACAAATCTTATCCCTGTACCTGTCCCCTTCCTTAAAACACCTAATTTGCAGCAATAGCTCTGCAGAACTGGCATCCAACACACCTCCTCCCTTCCAAATCTACTTCCAGGAAAAAAAAGTAGGCACTGCCCTCCCAGTTTATTGAAAACACACACACACACACACACATATATATATATATACACACACACACATATACTCAGCACTCAAGTGAGGGGAGTGATTATTTCCATTGCTACAGAACCTGATGCATAAAAAAACCCCTCAGTAAGTAAGGCTGGTCCACCTTCAGATTTGCAATCCTTCTACTGACTTGAAAAATTAAAATTGGTTTGCTGTGGTAGGTCACAGAGAAACAGCCAGGCACCAAAGCTCGCAAATGCAACAGCATTTACAGAAGTCATGAAGCAACTGGGCCAGTCCCTGCATGATTCCCAATATATGCAGAGGTGCAAAACACTCCTTCAACATTTGCTCACACCACCAAAGGTGGAAACCATACAGCCCCATGACTGTGAAACCCTGAAATTGCCTAAAAGGAGGCAGCTCAGCCCCCACTCATATAAATGAAGTGCTTTCACCACACCTATGGCGAGCTGAGCAACTGCTTCAAAAACAGGTCTTCCTGTGCTGCATGTCTGCAATTAAGTTCTCCTCCAGAAAATTTTTATTAGTCCCATTTGGAAAGAAAAACACAAAGCTCAACATCTACCTGAATGTAACTGGTGAAGCCACCTCCCAAAAATGTGTCTGTTCATTGCCAGTTTTTGTCAGCTTCTAGTGGGTGGGGAACAAGGGTATAACAGGCACCAAAATACCAAACCCAAACACATTTTCAAAATAACTCATCATAAAATGCAAGCAAATCAGTTGGGGCAGGAAATCCACACAGACCAAGTACTCCAAGTGAGCAAGAAAATGACTGATGGCCCGTTTCCAACTGTTTGCTTGCCTGCACAGGTTCTCTGAGCCGAATGAGGTCATGGCTTATATAAAGTCCTTTTCAGTAGGAGGCACACAGGACTAATTCAGAGCCTCTTCCTTCCCAACATGGTTGCCTCCTCCCATGTAACCAGCAGGAAAGTAGTGTCCATGCTATCTCCGTCCCTCTGTCATCTACAACTGAAATTGTTCAAAGGAAACCAAAGTCAGTAGAGAACAACAGGAGAGATGGGGCTCACACAAACACCACGCCATGGCATCCAGACAAAGTACTAGAAGGCATCCAGATCAACCTAAAATCACATTCATGTCCAAAAATCTCACAGAGACCCAGAGCAGGCTAAGATAATGACACTTACGAACACTTCACTAGAAAATACGTATTTAGTTTCCGCACAAGGCTGCATCAAGAGCTTTGAGCATGCTTAGATTAATACAAGGCTTTGATACAAAAAGGCCAAAACATGCTTCAATTTTACTTTTCGCTTAATATAAAGGTCCCTTATAAACACCAAATGGGAAATCTCTGATTAGTCAGTTGAAAGCAAAATAAAAGATGTCAGTTTTGTAAATCTTTTGATTGATGTGCTACAACTAACTAGATTTTTTAAAATTGGTCAATTAAAAGCATTCAATAAACAGTGGCCTTTCAGTCAAACCTTAACACAGAAAAGAAACTGGGGTGAACTAGACAGAGGTCAAACGCAAGATGTTAAGACTCATCACAATAAAAACTCAAACCTCTGCAGCTTCAGAATGCGACCTGTGACCCTTGAGAGGCAAATGGTATCAAGTGCACCTCCCACTAAAAGCACCTCCTAAGCTTTCCCAGTTTGGAAACTCCCAGACCAGTTTCACCATTGATGAGTCACAGGACTGCTGTGCTGTAAACCCTGGCGACCAGGCAGGCTTTAACCTGCAATGAATAAACCAAGTTCAATGCTAACCAGCCTCTAGCTTTGCCAGTTACTGTGAACAATGAAATCCAAAGTCCTATTGGTTAAAGGTCTCTAAATTGCTTTATTGTTATGTCCTAGATATAAACACAATCAATGCAACAATCTTGCAACAATGCAAGACAAGAAACACACCATCCAAGACTTTTGATCCAACTAAAAGAAAGAAGTGAGCATTCTCAGTTTCTGATTATTATTCTTTTTTGCTTAATAGTTTGTAATCTGAAGTATGACCTTCAGGCAAGACAGAAATTTCATCTGTTCCTTCTTGGATGATCTTATCAGGTAAGTATTTGCACAAACAAAGGTTATCTTTTAGTGTCCTCCTGCAAACAGAACTACTGATAAGAGTTTGCTTTTTGCATTTGGATAAAGTGTGCACTCATGGTGCTTTGTTAGCACTAAGTAATTGCTCTGCATTTAAAGCCTGTTTATCACCAGCTAGGTAATTTTTCTTCAATGGGTTAAATACCCTGACAGCTCTGCTAAAGCTACAACCAATTAATCTGCCTATGCCTGACACTATAACCAAAGTACAAACGTGATAAGCAGGGGGAACTCTTCTTTTTATAGTGCAATCAAAAGAAAATAGGTTAGCTGGCAGGTGGGCACACCCAAGTCTCCTTTATACCAAAAAGCCTCTTAAAACCTAGGATGTGAGGGGGGGAAGAGAGGGGAAGCTGGCACCAGGGTTTCATGTGCCAGCCAGGAGTGTCTCGTTTGACCAGGTTGAGAACTATAGGACTGAGCTGTGACTCACAGGGGACACAGATGACCCGGTCCAGCATAGCACTGCATTCAGCCTCCTCTCCACCCCTCTGCAGGAAGCTGCTACACCCACAGCTGGCACAGCACCAGGGTACCAAGTCCACTCCTCATCCAACACAGTTCATACCCTGGCACTGCAACTTACACCTTTGGAGCTACTGCACTACACTGCAAATTAAAGCAGCTGAAGGCCAGCATATCCTGATTATTGCCATTCACGTGGATTTTTGGCCCTGAACAAGGGGCAAGAGCCCTCTTTGGTCCTGTCCCTGCAGCCACGCACCAGCACCAGCTGCAGGCACGTGTGAAGCAGATGGGCAGGACCTGTGTGCACGCTGATCTCACTGAGCGCAGCTCCAATTTTTCAGAATTACTATTTGGTTCTAAAAGTACAGAGGGGTATCAGTGAGTTGCTAGTTAACCCAATTATACATGGCAAGGTAAATAACACTTCTTGCTGGGTTTCCTCTTACAATTCATTTGATATGGACATTGTCAATTTAAGGTAGAGAACAGCATCAGAGGTGAGGGGGAAAGGCAGGATTTTTTCCAGTGTTGCTAATTCTTACAGTTTTCTTCAGGCTTTTGATCTTGTATTTCCTTAGAAATCTTAGCTCCTGGAAGTTTGCTGGGAGAGAAGAACCCAAACTTTCCAGCCAACAAAAGTTACTCAGAAGAGTAGGGCTTCAGAAAACTTAGTGATTTTAAAGTCAAAAGGTAAAAATAAAGGAATGTATTTAAACCAAACCAAAACACTACTTATCCATTTAGTTCTTGTGGCATTATACCAGATTTTTTTTTCTAATTCTATGAGTTTATGCAAAAAAGTGTTTGTGAATCATTTCACATTCATGAGGTATGAACACTTCTGGTTATGTTCTGGGAACAGTCACTCCCACATATCTTCAGCCCACACCAAGTGCTAGATTTATTAGCAAGCATGTCCAGGTAAGGTATTATTTCATGTTGTTATGAAATTCCCCACAAGCACCCCTATGTTAAAACAGTTACTGTTATCATCTATCAGCAATCCTGAACCAGTTTATAAACTTCCTACTAAAATGCAGTACACCAACTCTCTCTCCTCCTTTGTGGTTCCTTGAGCAAGGTTACGGTAACATTGTGAAAGACAAGAATTACTACAGATCTAACTCATGAATCAAGTACCACTGTTACTAAAAGCAGAACAGAGAATTAGAGACACAGTTTCATTTTGAAATCAAAATAGTTTAGATCCCCCAATTAACTTGAAATTAAGAATAAGAAAATGGTCCTTGCTTTTGTCAGGCACTCTTGAACCTTTGCACTTTGCTGCTGGAAGTTCTGATATAAAAACACAGGGATAAAAATGGCACAAGTCATATTTAACATGGAACACATCTAACAGGAACTTGTTTTTAAATCATTGTTTTTTGAAAGCAACCCAGTCTCAAAAGGTGAATGGAAACTACCATTGTGAAAGAGATGTAATATCACTCATCTCTTTGACAAGAAGATACAGGTGTGCCCCCTAGACCATAAAACGCTAACGTGAACTGAAAGACCCACCTGTCTTCTGGAAGACTTACCATGGAAAGCTCTGGCAGGTGCCTCAGCTGGATGCTTACCATGGTAGAGCATTAGCTTGTGCTTTTGACCTTCCCTTGACATGAACAGACAGCAGCACTGCCTCCACCCTGGCTGCCCTGGCACACATCTCAATGCTTCAGCCGTTTGTTACCTCTAGTTGAAATGAAAGCTCAAATTCCACCTGAACACCATCCCCTCAGTTTTAGCCAAACACTTTTTAAGACGCTAATTTACAAAGATCCTACATGCATGGTTGCTTCTTCCAAAAGAGAGAAGAGTTGAAGAGAAGAGGTGAAGGTAGCCTGTTTGTATGAACTCCATCAACAGGCAACTTTATTTCAGCTACTGCAATGACTACAGGCATGCAGGATCTAAATAAAACAACAAATAGCTTGTGCATACTTCTCTGCATTTATTTTCTCACCTTTCCTCACTTTGGGTTGTTGTTTGGTCTTAACACTGATTCTTCTCAGGATATGTACATATCCTCTTTGAATGCGTTTCTCTCTCACACCCTTTCCAACCATCCATGCAACACATTTTCTTCTTCTGTTGGCCTTGCCATTACCTCAGAGCCCCGAAACCACATTCTTTTGTTTCTTCCCTGCTCAAACTTTCTTTTTGCCATTTACTGCTTTCAGAACCTCTATCTTTGTTCTCCTGCTTTGGAATTTTCCACTCCCCAAATGGCCTAAACATTGCAAAGAAAATGGAGAGTCTCCTTTGACAGTCTGGAGCTGACTTAATGACCTTCTGTTGTCCTTGGTCTAAAAGATAACATAGCCTCAGCTTCACATACACAAGGTATTTGGAGTATAGTGATTGCATTAGATCAATCAGTATTCCCATGATGTGTTTAGACAGGTTCTCCAATTGCCACACAAATATTTTGAAAGTAATTTATTCCTATGTCAGAAGTGTTATGTCTAAGGACTCACTGTAGGAAGTGACAGGACTCTGTTGTTCAGCATAACTGAATTTGGGCTTGTTTCGCCTCGTGCTGACAGACCAGCAGGCTCAGCCAGGACCACACCTCTGCAGCACTGGAGGTGTACCTGTAACCTCCTGATGCTATACAGGAAGACCAAACTAGAGCCTGCTAAGTGATGTATTAGCACTGGAGTTTTGCTGGGGTAAAACTGATGTATTGCTGTTCTGGAGCTGACAGACAAATGGTGTCAGACAGAGATGAGTAACAAGAGGGAAGTTTTTCCATTTTCCACCATTCAGATTTACTTACAGAACAAGGGCACTACAGCAAGCACTAATGCATAGGGGAATGTGCTGCAAAACATTTACCTTGTGTCACTGCCATCTGTCTAAAGTATCTGGGCTAGCAGCACCCGAACTGCAAGTTTAGACGTACAGCTGTGAGAGCAGAGAGCCCAGAGGGCTCCTCAGATGGAGCTCCAAGGTTGGCCTAGGTTACCCTACCCTACAGTAGATATGCAAGCATCTGAACACTACCTCAAAAATCATTCTGACAGTTCCTTGACCCGAAGAATCTTCAGTCATGACAAGAACAAAGCAAACCCAGAACAGAACTTGCATCATTCAGCGCAGTTTCATAGAATACCCTCATTATTTAATGGACTCAGAGATTCTCTTTCCTTCCCAGCCATCCATTTTATTGACTCCATCTTGGCTTGTCTGGGCCATTCATTCACCATCTGCAGGCAGTGGTAGGATCTGTACAGCTCCACTTGCACTGATTTTGTGTTGGCTCTAAGTTTCAGCCCTGTGCCTCTGCCTGAACAGCATCCACACGAGCAAGGCAACAAAAACAAGCGAGAACTTGTTCAGTAGAGACTTTTGAGGCAAATGATGTGTTGCAATACTGAGGTGACAGTTACAGCTAACTAGGCATAAACACATCCCTTGTAAAACAGGGAGCTCTGCAACAGGCTGGGAATCTCATCTGGCTAATATCAGAGGAACACTGCTGATACATGCCAGTGGAGGGCCTTATTTCACCTCCCAGCCAAGTCCATGTTCCTTATTTTTTTCTCCTTGCAAATATAAAAGCATAGAATCCAGTGGAGCAATAGGTGAGAATAAATCACTATAAGGGACAAAGACCATTTTTACTGTGAGCCTTCTAGCTACTTTAAGGGTTTCTTCTGTCTTTCCCTTCCTTCCTCTCTTTCTACTTTGTCATTTGAGTCTTCAAGGTTCACAACGTGGTTTCAGTCCCGAGTTCCCTGCTAGATGCCAAGTTTCAAAGTTCTCAAACTACCTATCTAGGCACACCAAACATTATAAATAACATTTCCACATTTAAGCTAACTGGATCCTGAGCTAACCTGGTTTATAGCCATCTGGAATTCTTCAGAAAAAGTGTCTGTAAGCATTGTAAACAGTTTTGTCTTCACAGAGGACACCAAGAGTTTCCAACTTCATTGCCATCTTCATTTTGTGATCTGGGTTGAAGAGCAAGGTATAGATTTAAAGTAGATGATAATGCAAATAGTATTAATAAAAGAAACCTCAGAGTGATCTGCTTTTCCCTAATAAGGCAGGCTCTATCAGTGTCCCAGAGGCAGCAAGGTGCCAATACAATTAATCAGTCTGTTTTTAGTTCTCTGTAGACAGCAATATTAACAGTTTGTTTCAGTCTGTTTATATGGGTCTGACAGGTCTTCAAGATGCTGTGTTCACTCTCTTGTGATTAATAGTTATTCACATACTAAGGTGAAGACCAAGCAGAAAAAGAATATTTTAAAGCAGGACAGATAACTGGATTCTCTCTCTCCATCTTTCACTTTTAATTAGGAAACTGTACTAAATTTAGGAATGCTGCCTCACAATATTGCTTAAACTCCTCCTTTTCTTGCAACTTGCCCCTGTGGTGAGCCAAAGGAAAACTTAAATCAGATATTTTCTTTGCTTACTTTTCAACTGTGCTCTATAAAGTCATCACATAGGTAGTGAACATCTGCACACTGGGATACTAGATGAAGGCAGCAAAGCGATTGGGAGCATTTTGTGCAAGGAATAAATTTTTACAGGAAAAGAACTTCTTCTCATCTCTGCAAACCTCTTAGGGGACAGCTGAGGGAACAACTGAGCACCAAAGTCACCTCAAAGGAGACTTCACCAACCAAGAAGGAGCTGGACTCTAAGGTGTGTATTGTATATTCCTTCAGGGGCTTTTACACTTGTAGCAAGTCTTATCAAACTGCAGATGCTTCCCTAGTACAAAACCAAACCCTTCTTGGGCTGGGGTCCTTCTCTCCACCACACAGCTTTAATTGGAGATGGTGTGAAGAAACTCTTAGATAAGAAAAAGAAGCATTAAAAGCATTGTTTCCTGGTTTCTCCTTCTACTCTTCTGGGTGTTTCATTTTGACACAGCAATGTCTTCTCTCTCCTCTCTGCTCCAAGAAAAGAGCATGCTCACATTTCTGTAATAAATTTTGTCCATTCTCTCTTCTATTTCCTTAGCAATTGTCATCTCTCCATTTTGGAGGCAGATTTTGGGATGTTCCTCTTTTGTCCTGGTTTCTTAATTAACTCAGTTTCCTGAGATTTCTTCCTTATTTGAAACTCCTTTCCTGGCTTTCCCTCATCCCTTTTTTTACCTCTAGTCAATTGATTGCTATGCTAGGCCTCCTTTGAACCCTCTTCTTTTACTGTCTTACCCAAGGAGCTCCTTGCCTTCTTCTGTCTATTTTAATAAGATAATTACTTTTTTCAATACTAATCAGAAAGCATAATTTCCTTTCTGCTACTTTTTCTGAAAAACCTTCAAAAATCTTATTTTCCTTCTAGTTTTATTGAAGAGGATGGCATAGAAAACCAGCTCTGCAAGAAAATACCATACTCTGGAATAAAAGAAAACCATCCTAATCTTTAAAATGCTGTAAGCTGCCCTAGCAAATAATAGGAATCGAGGAGTAACACACAAACACATATTAACCCACGGTGCATCTGACACAAGAACTCAGCAATGCTCTCCATAAACCTGTTGCTGTATCCTTCTCCCACTTATTCTAGGTAGTTAATCAAAACAATGACATTGGTTATGTACCAAACAGCAGACCAGCTCTCCATATCTGGGATAAAGACACCGGTGCAGCCTCCTCTCCCTTCCAAAGAATTCAGGTCCCTAGAACACCATGTTCAAAATACAGTCACTAATGTCACCTGCTTCCTTGCCCTTTGGCAGCTCACAATTTCAAAGCAGTGGCTGGGACACTTTCCTACTTGAAGTCTTGTCTTAAAAACTGGGGTATACAAATGCTTACAGATCCATCAGGTCAGCTGCATGTGTCCAGAGCCACTCACCTCACAGTATGGCATGGGCAGAGACATCTCCCCATCTCTTTTGGAGATCCATGCCAAAAACTACTTGGCATTTTTAAGATCACAACTGTGGCTTGACAGCTTTAAGAAAATTGCTCATTTTCAGCTTGTTAGAAAAATGCAGCAGCAGCTGAACGGACTAAGATACAGCACTTCTAAAATGAAATTCACCTTTTATAAAACTCCTGTTTTCACCATAGCAAACTCAATATGAAACACCTTTTGCTGTGCTGTGACCATGTATTTGCCAATAAACAAAACATTCAGCGCAGCCATGTCAAGGATACTGGCTGAGCAAGAGACCAGCATAAATCACATCACGTGCCAGGGGACTACATCTGACCTCTGCCTTTGGCTGAGGTCATATCACAGAGGAGAGCAGACCTGCTGGAAAGGTGGTTGACTCTGGCCCCCTTCATGCTTTGCCACACTGTGAGGTGTTTCCAATGTCCCAATAATGGCCACCTCACTGTGATGCCATGGCAGGGGGCATAAGGTAGCAGATCTGACTGAAAATACACACAGCCAGAAAGCCTGAGAAGGAGTAAAAGATGCTCACCACCATGTGTGATGCCTCAGGGCTAATAGCTGTCAAGAACAACTTCAGATATTCAGACCCTAAAAATTCGTTTTCTTTGGCAGAGGATAACCCAGCTTCCCAGGCAAGTCAGATACACACACATCTTTCTAAATGGGTAATGCCTTCAGAACCAGAGCGTGAGAAAAAACAAAACAGGCAGCAGGAGAGGCAACACACCAAGGAAGCTCCATCCTCGTGCTGTAGGCTGGCTGTGGCTCTTACCTTCTACGCAGATCTTCAGCCACTGCTGCTCTGCAGCTGAACAAGTAGGCTCGCAGGGATTTCAGCTGCTGTCTCAGGCGAACAACAGTTGCCAGAGGTTCAGCATGACTGTACAACATGGGATTTTCCTGCTGGATATCAATTAATGGCTCCTCATAAACATATTCCAGGAACTCTTTGGCTTGCTTTGATACCTAAAAAATAAAGCAGTTTAGTTAGGCTTTCCTCCCAACTCTTTTTAACTAATGTCCCCCTGTGTGATCTGTCAGCTATTCTATGCATCTGAAAACTTACTCTGTTACCAATTATAAATGGAGACAGAGTTGAGAGAGATCCAACTCTCTCTGCTTATAGCCAAGTCAAACTTCATCAAGCCCTTCAAAACTGAATGTATGAGATAGTTGCTTACCCAAAGTACAGTGATATCTGCAGTCACATACGCTTTTGCTGCAGAGTAACATAGCTTACTAGATTTTTTTGAAGTCTAAAATCTGAATAATCAGTTTCTTCCTTGTTAATATTTTTGTGTTTGTTCACTGCTTTCTTTTTGGCAAAAAGCAAGTTGTTGTGCTTTTTAAAATACAGATAAATAAAATTGAATCTAATTGGTATTACTCTCAAAGTTCCATCTGCAATAAGTTTTTCAGGCATGATAGTGCCCTGTTTTATCTCTGCCTGCAAAAAGCTACTGTAATCTCAATAAATGAATGGGACCCTTGTTCCTTAAGTGGAAAGGCCAAATTCCCTCTCATTCCTGATTTCTGCATTTTATCACAGCTGGAAAAGAAAAAATGGGATTGCATGAAATGAGCTGCAAATCACCTGAAACTCTGCCACAGAAATATTACTGGTTCCAGGATTCAATTAGTCCTCCTGGACCTCTAAGTCAATGTTTACACTGAAACAAGGGAGGGATGAGTTAGGCTAACAAAAGTAGAAAGGGCACACACGCCACAGCCTCTTGAGATTTAGGAAGTTATTTCCCTTCTGGTGCTGTAGGTAAGAACAATACACATCCTTATAAATAGCACTGCTTCCAAAACCAGCACGAGTAACTAGCTACTGACAGGGGAAGCTAGCTCAATATGTAACCTTTTCACAACATTTAATACAAATCTAAGAAATATGCCAAGGCCAGCCTTCCCACCAATAACTACACAGATAACAAGATGTGCAATTTCAAATATAGCAGACCATAACTGCACGGGTTTCCCAGGCCCTGAAGCTGTATTAAATATACCACCTATTTACACTAAACACCCCACTAATTTCATTTTTCTAAATATCCTGCATGTACAAGGAACTGTGCCATCTAAGTGGAATCCAAGCTAATGCTGCAACACAAGCACCTCAGATTTTGTAGAACAAAATTCTATAAACTTCAAACTTATCAAGTTTTTTAACACTAGCAACATTGATATTTTACTATGCTTATTGCAGTGCATTAAAAAACTGCAGTTAAACAATCTGCTTTTACAATCTTTAACCATCTGACTGCAATATCTCAGCAATCCCTTGGCAACTTCCGTATCTATAGTAATTATTAGTCCTCTTCCACCAATTAGCAAATTAAAACACGTATTCAATGGTTCCCGAGGAGGTGTGTGAATGCTTGGCACAGTGCCTAGCTCCTCCGACCAGGTGCTCAGCTCTGTCTTTGTCTATCTCCTTGCTTTAAGCCTCTGTTGAAGTGATGAGCTCCTCACCCACCTGCCCTGCTGCCTTGGGAACTGGAGGGTGGTTCCTGTCCGAATGCTACACTCACACCTGTGCACACCTGTAGCCCATGTTGGGCATCTCTCCTGAGACATTAGGAGCACAGAAACAAAGAGGTGCCACAACCGAAGTCCCCTGAGTGACTCTGCCATATGCATGCATCATGGTGACCAAGTGCTACTGTGCAGCACTGGTGCTGCATGGTCTGAATGCAGCCTTTAGGGAGAGAGGAGCAAAGGAAACCTTCCCCTCTCCTTGCCAATACAATGCACCCATGAAGTGCTGATTGCAGGAAAAGTAGCTTTGCCCAGCATCACTGGTTGACAGATAGGTGTCAGTCCACTCTGCATGGCTGACACAGGCACACACATCTTGTAAAACATTAACTCACATTGCCAAACACAGCAATGTTACAAGAGCCTGAAATACAGTCTTGAAACACGAAGCGTTGGGCAGTCACAGTAATTCAATATTTTAGTATACATCCTAGCATACTCACAGTCTCCCAGCTTTACTGGGCAGTAAAACAATCCTATTAAATCAGCCAGAAGGAGCGAGAAGATGCAAAATGCAACAGGGTTTCAGCTTTAAATGTCATACAAGGATGGATGCTAACACTTCCAGATCTTTCCTTTCTAGAGCCCGCAAACTTACAGTTCAAAATTCAATTTACCCTAAGTCAGCTTCTCTTGAAACGTTCTGGCACAGGAAGTTCATTTCCTACTGTGTTTGTCTGGCATTTTGTGCAGGCTGAAAGCCACCTGAAATAAACTGCAATATTTAGTGGGCTTTGCATGCAAACAGGGAAAACACTTGGCCTAAGCAAAGGGAAGAAAGAGTGTTCACAAAACTGCCTCTTTTCTTTTGCCTTGACACAAACACATGAAAAATATAAATATGAAAACAGTAGGAGACATGGGGAAAAAAGCGAACCTGGGGACTGAGCTGCAGCTTTGGTTTGACAGAAAGAATATGTCTAACTGCCAAGTCCTTTCAGAGAACTTCTATTGCAGCCAAGAGGATTTCTCTTTTCCTACCCATGTGCTACCAGATGTTAAGCGCATTGTTGTTTTCCACCATGCTGGGTATGGGAAGAGACAGCTCTAGAGAAGTTTATTGTTTCTCATTTTCATGACCTGTCTTGCCAAAAGCAGACAAGAACCTCTCAATTTCCAAACTTAATTGATACCACAGCTTACTTTACAGCTGCTGCTCAGATGTTGAGCTCATGAAACATAAAAAGAGAAACATGCCCAGTTACACTGTAAAAGCTCATGTCCCTTTTGGTGCTGGCTTTACCAGAAACAGGGCAGACCCCAGAAACCCCTGAGGAGGTGGGGAATAGGTGGCAGTGAAAAGGAGTGCAGGTTTGCAAATTCTTCATTCAATTTTGCTTCCAATTTGGTGGACTGACAAACACATTTCAGACTGTGTAAAACAAAGAAGCTTTTGAATCCTGGAGCCCTCTCTCAGTCCTGACCATCAAATGTGGTAAGTGCTTACTTCCTGCAGGAGCTCTTTGGGGTGTGCAGCCAGAAGTACAGCCAGGAGCATGTGCCCCTCTGCAGAAGCTCCACTTTCAGGCAGTGCCGTGCTACCTACAAGAGGCAGGGCAGTGTGCTTATCTTCACCTTCCCTCCCTGCCTTAGTTCCTGCTCTGACAGCTGGGGATGATGATGTTTTTTCCTACTTGAGGGGTTGTGTTCCTTTCTTAAATTCACCTCTCTGAGCACTTCTACACAAAGACCAGTAAAGCAGCTGCACAGAATTTGCTTGTGTTTCCAAGGCACCTCATACCTGTTCTGTCTACAAAAAATGCAAAATTAAATTTCTCACTATTACAGTGAGATGACAATAGATTAAGTTTTCTATGAATGCTTAAGCTTTAAAGTCCTGGGGTTTTTTGTACCTCAGCTGCCTATACCACAGGAAACAGACTAGAGCATAGTTTTTATGCTGCAGGTTTAGGAAAAAACCCAGTTAATTTTCTTGGCTTTATTACTGACAGCTTGATATGAGGTCTTTTGCCTTACCATCCACTAGCTCCATATCAGGTCTGCTTATACTACCATGTGGTAGCAAGTTTAGTCCTTGGCATCCAAAGCATCCAAAAAAAGAACTTTTAAATATTCCTAACTTCTAGGCATGGGAGGGCTTTTTGTCTCCACACCCTGGGGCTTTGCAACTTTGAAGAATCTTGCATTTCACAAAGCAAGACTATCATTTTCCTGATGGCAGGCTCTGGCTACCTTTTAATATTCTCCCCATCTGACAAATTTTCTTCAAGAGACCTGCTTTTCTTCTAATAGGGCATTTACTGGTTATTTTTCCCTTTTCAAATAGCACATAATAATAATATTTGCAGACACAAAACATCAAACAGCCTCTCCTAACAGTGGCTGCTAGGTCTGAAGCTCTAGCATGGTCTGGATTCCTTATGAGTTTTTCTTTCAGCATATACTGCCTGAGATGGGAAAACAACACTGTTACTGTGTTTGCTGGTATAATGCTTTGAGGCATCAGTGCCCCTATCTAGCAACCAGCCATCGAGCAGCAGCAAATAGCAGATTATAAAAGTTTTAGAAAAGCTCTTGTGTGGCAAGCGAACACCTGTAGAATTTTCTCATTATGTTACTTTCATCTGTCTGGTTCAATCAAGTGCTACAGCAATGTCCTTCTAGTGTCCTCAAAATACTCATGCCAAGAGACAGCACCTACTGGGCCCCACAAACACTGCATTTGTTGAGCCAGTTTCCTATAGGCATTTCCACAATTCAGCACCCATCACTAAGCAGTGCCAATGCTTAGTCCCTGGTGGTCATGAAACAGGTACTCCTGAAGGGCCCAATAACTGCAAGGATTAGAGCTAAAAGAGAGTTTGTTGTGTGCTACCTCTCCCTGTCCCTTGAACAGCCAGATAAGCAATGATGAAAAAGATGCCACCAAGAAGGAGGAGCATGGCTGCTCCTGTGGAGGAACACCTTAGATCTGGCCAAGGAGACTGTGGTGAAAACGTGTCTTGTTGAGAGCGTGGCTCATTTTGTCAAGAGGAACAAAGAAGACAGTATTAGCAGTCAATGCCTGCAACATTCAGGCTGTTGTATTCCTATCAGCAATTCAGTTCACTTGCTAGCACTCCAACCTGCAGGGAGATTACCTTATATTTGGAAGTGTCCCAGTTATGAACCAGCCGTGCAGGGATAAGGAAGCTGTCATCCACATGGCAGGTGCTGCAGTAATACCATCCACTGTAGCTGCACACCTTGGCTTTCCCATTGGACAAACCTATGGAGCGCTGACAGCCTAGAGAAAAGAGAGAGGAAAAAGTCTGGGTTTGTATACCAAGCCAGAGATATACATTCAGGATGGAGTCAGAATAAGTATTCCTCCATTTGAAATCCTTTTAATTTTTTATTTATTTTGTCCAAGAGACATTTCTCATTCCGTAAAAAATTGAGAACTATCAGTATTCTTGGACTAGCACTGAAAAAGCATATGCTAACTTGGGTGTCTGTGACAAAGAGTTCAGACAACAGTCAAAAGATACTTTGCACTTCTCAAGAAACAAAGGCAGAAGACTTGCTTGTGAAACACCGAGCATTTAAAAGCCATGGCCATCTGAAAACCATGGCCTCAAGCTTAGACAGGCCACATTCTACTGTATGCTTGCTCCAAAGAGCTCCCGTTTTCCCCACAACAGAATGGGCCAGCCTCACCTGCCTGCAGGAATGCAAGGCAGCTCCCGCCGAGAGCCAGGAGGGATGCTGACTTGGCAGGTAAGATTCAGCCACAGAATTAGCACAGCCAAGGCAAACCACAGTCAGATCATGAATAATAACTGAGCAGCAGTCACACTGAGAATGAGTAGTTCTTGACTAGCAGTAGTGACACAGCTCAGTTTCCAGCAGGGCTTTTTTTTTCTTGCAATTGCATTACTCTGTGTCTTACAAGGTATGAGGTCTGCCTGACACTTTTTTCACAGCTAGATCCCTTGCCTCTTCCCATGCCCTCTTGTGTGGAGTCCCTGGGGTAAAACAATGTATTCAAAAGCTGCTGCTTTAGCTGGAAAGAACTAATGCAGAGATCTCCTTCACCTGACCACCTGTCATCACAAAACACATAAAAACTCAATGTATTTGACACTTCTGTCTTTCAATAGTGACTAAAATGAGCCAAAAGGTTCCTATAATATTAGAGTGGATGGCTGAAGACAGACAGCACAATCACATTAAAAAACCTGCTCAGGAACTGAGGCTAAAAATGTTTGGGTAAGATACATTAAGATGTCTGTGGTTGTTAACAACACCTCTAGACACAGCACACATGACAGAATTTCTTCTTTTCCTTCAAATGCCAGCGTCCCCATATGACATTTATAGTTTCAGCCAGAGCACCAGAGCTCCACTCTGGCATGTGCTGTATGCTCAGATGGTCTCTGCTGCAGCTGGTTAGAAATACTGAGTAGCAGAATCCTTGTACACCACTTTAACTGCAAAAGCATTGTTAAACAGAGTTTTTCAGGTAGAAGTCAACTGACCGATTGCTTTTGTCAATATAATTAATTTCATTTAGTGTAATTATGTGACTTCTCCAGCTGAAAGAATCTTTTCTCCCCAGCAGAAGTTACACTGATTGGAAGAAAGATTGCAGGTCAGCTACCCTAGGCATAAATTGAGCTCCTCCTTTCCCATGTCATATGATGTCACCATGTCCCCCTCTGCTCTAATAAAAATCATTAGAATAATCCAACCAACACAATTAGCTCAGTTCCGCCTCTTTCACACTCCAGAGCCATTTGGCCACTGATTCTCTGCAATACACACTAGCAAGTGAATCAGTGTGGGACGTCTTGTTTCCATCTCCCTCTTCCCCTGCCTTTTTGTTTTTTTTTTTTTTAAGAAAAGACATGCAGTTTCTTGGGAAAAGGAAATATATAAATTGGTCAGTTGATAAAAGAGAATATTAGTTCATATCTTCTCCTTTACCCTTCGTAAGACCAGAGCATAAGTATTAATGAAGTTCTAGTGGTAAAGCTGTGTCTGAATGCAAATAGTCTCCCAACTCACTGCCACTGAAACCTTATAAACATTCCCCACTAGCCAACACTTACTTGTCTGGCATGAGGATGGGACAGGACATACTGATTTCACCTAACTAGCACCACGCATCCCCTGCCATTCCACTGGCTGCTACCTTGTCTTAACGCCCTAACTGCTGCCTGTTAGACTGAAGGTAAGAATAAGATGAACTGTCAAAATTCTAGATTAAAATATTTGCAGTTGAGAATTAACCACTTTAAGGCCTAATTTCTTGCAACCTCCTAGAGCCAGAAACTAATTCCAGTCCATGGAGAGAGTTCTCTCAGGAGAGGAGTGACAAAGCACAGAAATGCTGGAGGGCTTCTCTCCTCTTCCCTATGTCCAGCCCATAAGAACTGAAGCCTCCTCTCAGGGTGAGGAGAGTCCCAGCAAGCAATCTTGCATGCCCTTCATCTTCAGAAAGGGTGGTTTTATGAAGAGAAGGAAGTGGAAGAAATTCGTACCCAAGCAGCATGCATTGCTTTCTCCCTTTCCTGAGCCCAGATTTGTTCCCCTGTTCCTCTTTATACCTAGTATTTTTCATTCGTCTTCATATCCTCAAGAAAATATGTTCTGCAAAGCTACACAACAGTTGTGTAGCTGGGGTTTGTTGGATGATAATGTGGCGCTGGCATCCACTTTACATCTTCCCCTACTTTACAAGCTTTGCTGTTTGAAAATCTCCATCTTTTCCATTCCTCTCTGTTGTGATTCATAATGATGGCTATTTCTACAACCCTTTCAAATCAAGTTATCAAAGCACTGATTTTCTTTGATGTTACACAGTTCAAAGTGGTGTAGTGTGACAAACATATTTCTGTGGCATAGACCACTTATGCTACTTTGTTTTTTTAAGATGGGAAAAAAATAGATCAAGAATGAGCAAGGAAGAGGAAGAAGGAATAGCCATTGGCTTAATGACCTTGAAAATCCTGCACCTGGGCATTCAGGTACATCAGCTTGCCATGATGTTTACCAGAAGCAAAGCTAGTACTGATTCCTGCCTTGAAACTCTTGAGCACCTCTCCCAGCAGGACAATCAGATGTAGCTGACCACCTCCAAGATTGATAACACAACTCAACAAATAGTTTAGGGTTTGGGAAGGGACCATGTTTGCAGAGAAAACACTTAATTGCCTACATAACTAGAGAAAGCACCTTGCACAGGATGGGAGAAAAAAGCAGGAAAACTTTCACCAAACCTCTCTCACCTATTCCTGATGCTCAGACAGAATATTATCTATATAACATCTGTACAAAGGTCTGGCAAACCTGGAGCCTAATGCAAAGAGATCATCCCTCCCTAAAGAATGCTATAGAGCAAGCTACAGAGGGAATAAGTGTAGCTGTAAGGTATACTGTTAGCAAAGAGAGGGAAGGAATCATCCCAAACCTTTCATCATGGAAAATACAGCAAAACAGCCTTGGAATCAAGGAAAGAAAATAGGGGTTATAAAAAATAGCAGCAAGAAAGTGCTGTTGGGCACAGATGAATCTCTCTCAACAACATATCTGTGAGCAGAGCAGGAGTATCAACATCAAGAGGCTCATGTCCAAGTGCGAAGCCTTCAGGAAGAAAATAGTACAGAGGTGAGGTTAAAAAGTTGTAACAAAACTCTCTCCTTGACTTAAGGTGGTCCAATATGGAGGAGGAATCCAAGACATCTGAACACAATTCCCCTTCTCTGAAGCACGGAAAACACCACTTTCAGGTTGCTCCATACTCTTGTGGTCAAGGAAGACACACATAACTATCCTTTTTACCCAGATACCTTTCTCCTTAATCTTTTAGCAAGAAAAGACTGGAGTAGCTCCACAGTGAAACAGAGAAAGTAAGAGACCAAATTAGAATCAAGTACACAACTGTTTTCCTTATTCAATAAAGTTCCTTGCTCAGTAACAGGAAAGAGCAAGTCCCTTGTGATTGTGTGCCATAATTAAATCTGTGACAGATTAGCTTAGAAGCTAATTCATTTAGAAACAACATACAATACAAAGAAAAGAAAATGATCCACAGACTTCAAAAGGCTTTCAGGTTGATAAAGGCACAAAGCAGACTAAGCAGAAGGAGCACAGCAACAAATTTTCAGTGTTAGATCAGACATACAACATTGCTCTATCAGCTCAGCACAAACAGAAATAAGGTGAGAATTACTTCAGTTGCTTACCTTTATTCCTGTGCATCTATTCCAATTCACTCCACCATAGGATAAACCCAAATTCACAAGATACACTTACAATCCAATTCAGTTCCCTCTTATGCCTACCCAGGTTTGCATCACACTGTGTCCTTTTCCCACCATTACTTTCCAGGGCAATTTTATTTCAAATAAATAATTAAAAACTTATAAACCTCCAAGCAAAATCTGATGCTACTCACCTTTTCTACATTTTCTGTGAGTTTCTTATGAACTTTAAAAAAAGACAACAAAACCTTAACAGATTAAAGTAAAAAAAAATGTGTGTTGAAACCATGTGGGTTTGACCCTATCAAGTTATAATTACCTAAGTAACATACAAAACTCATACCAGCAATGTACACATCCCACCTTAATTATACACTAGATCAGCTTCTCCAGAAATAAGGAAGGGTTCAAATATCCTCAGCTGAGTCCAAAGGATGTCCCAACTGTTCCAAGTCAATGAAAACCTTGACTATCAGCTATAGCTCAGGACTAAGTGCTAAAATAACACACTTTCCATCTTCCTTAGCACCATTTGAAGGTACAATGCATAGGCCTGTCTTTCTTGCTTTACACATTCCAGCTCAGCTGACTCAGCCTACCAGAGCAGGCTGGATGGCTCTGGGCTGGGGAGACAGGACACTCCAGGCAGTGACCCATCTGACCCTACTGGAGATGTCTCACAGGCACCCAGCTCCCGAGCAGCTCTCCAAGGCACATGAGATTAATTATTCCCCAGGCACCCAGTCTTTCAACCACCAAAGACTGGATTGGTGTAGAGATCCAATATTTAGATGGCTGGGGGTAGGTGAAGTGAACAAAACCCGTTACATCAGTCATGCTGAACGCACAGAGCTGTGAATTTCTCTGTGAAGATGAACAATCAAGAAAAAAACCCCCATGTTGGAAACAAGTCAGGTGATAGCACATATGGGTGCATACATTCTGCATGTCTGTATTGTACATGTCCTTTGTAGAAGATAGCATACAGGCATTCTGCAGCTTACACAGCTAAATTCTGCCTTCCCAGTAAAACTAATAGTAGTTAAGCTTGCAAATGTAACACCAAAATTTAAAAATCAAAGTGTAAGCTTGCATTTCACATATATAAGTCAAGACTAACATTTCATCACTAAATGACAATTAAAATCCTAGCTATGTTAAAGGGTAAGCAACAAAACTATACATCTGGAAACTAGTTTTTTATGCGCTTGGATTTCCCCACTTGAGTTTCATCAGAAGATAGGTTCTTTTACCTTTCGTGTCAAATTCTAAGAGGTGGCAAAGTTATATTCTTCCCAGAGATTATGCTCTGAGGAAATTACAAACAATTTTGTAAAAGCAAAGCTTTGAAGACATGCTTTACACATAAGTTGTTGTTTGTGACCCTTTTAACACATGGCCAGTTTGCATTCTCCTGTTGCACATTTTCAGATTCTTTCCCTGTGCTCACAGGACAACAATGCTGAGGAATAACATCGTACACCTCAAATTAATCTGGTATCCTTTTCCCCATGCCCTTATAGGATTATTCTCTGCAGTATCTGGTGCTTTGCTGAGACTCTAAAGTGCTCCCTGACAGAAGGAAACGGGATCTACCATGGAATGACTTATTGGTAGGATTCAGTAATTCACCAGCTCTTGGGTCAGGAATGGGAACTGAACACACCCTCTGGGCCAGCTCTTGAAGCCTGCCTGCCAGCTAGAAGTAAGGAGATAATGTAAGCATAATTAATAATGGCATTCCCACTTATACAGTCAATTATATTCATGCTTGGTTCTACATACTGAGAAGGTAGACCAGAGAAAAGATAAAGAGCAGGCCAGCCATTTGTGTGATCAGAACAAACACTGGTGCAGCACCCTCAGCCAGGTCATTTAACAAGTGAGTCTCTACTTAACCCAGTTTTCATTTCTGCTCTGCAGTTAGTTTGAAGACCACTTACCCCTGCACTGCTCACTCCTTGACTTACACTGAAGGCTACCTGGCTTGCCAAGTTTCATTTATTTGATAGAGCATTAGCATATCTAGAAATACCAGCTCTGTTTCTGTTTGAATACACAAGTGATTTTGTATCTCCTTTTAACAGAAGGAACAACTGTGGAGTAAGTGTGGTTACATATTTTTACCAATGCTATTTGGCTGAATTTCTTCTTGGTCACACATCACTACCAGAGCACTGCCTTGGGCATATGAACTACCCAGATTTACATATAGGTACATGTCAGAGACTATAGATGCTGCAGGAGGCCAGACTGAGAACCTAAACCCTTCCTAGCAGTTGGCCTCTGGTTTGTTCTGTAATTTCTTTTACATTGCCCCTGATTTGATCCACATGTAATAGTTTTGCAATAATACACTGCTTTGGCATGTGACAGAAGAGGGGGAGCCTTGCCAATGCACACACAAATGCCCTAGTTTTCCAGCAGTGGATCCTAAAGCAGCCATTTTCCTTCAGTGTTTGTCCCTCAAGGTTGCACATCTGCAAGAACACTCTGATGCCAAACAAATGCACAGTACACTTCACAGGATTTTTTTTTTCCAGAGCAGCATTAGGAGGGGCTCTCTGTGATCCTGGCTTCTGTGACACCTCTGAGAGGCACACATCTCTGCTACCTCTTCTCCCCTGTCAAATTTTGTTAGAACACTCATATCCAAATTTTATGGGGCAAGGGTAAAACTGAGCAAACGGCATTGGAACATAAGCTTTGCTTTCTAAGGAAACTAAATTAACAGCCATGGCCCAACCAATTCAGGAACATGGTACAAACTGCAACTGCAGAGAAAGTGTTGTGCAGATGCCTGTGCCTTTCTGGGAAGGTAAGGTCTTTAGTAGCAAAAGCTGGCTTGACTGATTTAAAAGATGCTAGTCCAACAAATAAAGCTCTCTCTCATACACAATTCATGAAGAACCTCTGGGTTCTCCAGAGAAGAACTGTGGGGGTGTGTGGGTGGTGTATAAGTGTTGGAGTTTTCAGGTCTGAAAAATACTTCCTTTTGTCCAGATGTAGCTTTTTTCCAGCTCAACAAAGGTGAGACTTGGACATCTAGATTGCCTGGTTTGGGCATTCTTTTCTTTGAACTCTACGCCAAAAGATCCCTCAAGACTAGTTTCATACAACAAATGGACCAAAAAGGTCCCCAGACAACCAAGAGTTCTTTGGGGGTAGTGGAACTCATATCTAGCACCCACAAGCCAGGAAGAAACAAGGCATAGCCAAGAACAGCCCATGCTTACAGTAGAGACACGCTCGCACCCAGCAGGACCGAGCTCACAATAGTACAATAAATTAGCACCTACTGAAAACCTGCAGAGCTGTTGACAGGGGCAGATGAGAGCAACGGGGTCACCTATCCCCATAGAGGCAGAAAAGGCACCCTTCAAGCCTGCCAGGAGGAATATGTAGAGTCATCAGCCAAGACAGTAGTGTCAGCAGTTCCTCTTGCAGGGCTGAGACAAAGAACTCAACCAGTTGACTGCAAAGTGCACATCAGGGCACAGAACAGGCACTGAACTGATCAAGTACTTATCTAAACTGCACTTCCAGGCAGCAGCAGGCCAACTCCAAACCAAATCCCATGAAGGTGAAAATCTCATTCTGTGAAGGTGCCAGCCAAATCCCAGGAGGGTGAAGGACCCAACTTCTACTAGACAAAGCTGATAGTTTGGACTGTCACTTCC
Source organism: Leptocoma aspasia (assembly GCA_013399835.1). Lineage (NCBI taxonomy): Eukaryota > Metazoa > Chordata > Aves > Passeriformes > Nectariniidae > Leptocoma > Leptocoma aspasia. Next base: position 1,760,548 of record VXAX01003481.1, on the reverse strand, counting down.
TCTAGTCATGCCATCCTAGAACTGCACTGAAGAACTCATCAATGAAGATAAAATGGCCTCTGTGATCACAACTGATCACTGATAAACAGGTTTAATCAACCCAAGTATCTGGTATCCTCCAATCTTTTTCCAAAATGAGCTGTTATATGGCAAAGCGCTGTGGCCCAGCAACCTCGTGTTTTGAAACATGTAGGTCCACTGCAAATAAAGTGCTCCCTGCTACACAAATTCCAGTCACCCTTGTTTGGAAACACTCCTCCCAACAAGTCAGTGACCTTGTTTAAACATAGTGTATTTTCCAAATACTAACTTAGACCATGTATTTTTCTGCTCAGCTGGTTTAGAAATCTTACTGCTAGCAGTGGAAGTTTTACTTTTAAATGAATAGAAATAGGGCCTGAAAGTCACATACGAGACTGGAAGACTAAAGCCTAAAGTGAAGATACCTAAACAATAAAACCTTTACAGTGCAAAACATTCCTAGGGGATTTTACAGAGTCTCAAATACAGGGAAGGTAAAAAGCTGCTGAAGCCTTGGAAGAAAGAGATCAATTGAAATGAAACCAAGCACAAAACAAATACAGCACTTAGAAAAAGCACAATCCTAAAAGCCCTGGACAGGTGAGAACAATGGTTATTCAGAACTAAAATGTGACAAGAGTGCTAAAAGCCTTCCAAAGGACCTTATGGTATTTTATTATTGTGCTGGATTTTCTAGGGTTTATCCTCTAGCGTTTTTATTTCACTGACATGCTACAAATAAGTATTGGGTGTAATGACAGTTCACTAAGTATTCGCTAAATTCAAGAATGCTTCTCATTCAAAACTCAAAACTATATGTATTTGAGAAGTTTCAACTGTAAGGCTTTTTAAGAAGTTAAACAAAGTTGACATGGCACATGACTATTTTGTTTTGTTTTTAAATTACACTTGCTGGCTTGCAATCTATTAGGAAATACTTTCTTTTTATTAAGGGGGGGAAGAAAGGAATTTTATTTTCACTGCAGTAGAAACTGATTCCAGACCAAGAGGCTGAGACAGAGCAGAGGTTGCATGACCCACGCATGTTGCACTGGGCTGTTCCCCAGCTACACACATGATCACAGCACTAGGTGCAGAATGATTCCTTGAAAGACAACAGCTCTCCACCTGCTGCTTCATTTGACAGGGCTGCAAGCTCAGGAAATAGCACATTTACTAACCCTGGCTTCTCTGTACCTTGTGTTCAGCTCAGCCAGCCAAGTCATTCAAGCTCTAATAGCAGTATTTATCGTTTTGGCAAGTGAGGAGACATGGAGAAAGCAGGGAGGAATAGACAGAAGGCACCCTAGAAGAGGAGCAAGGAAAGCCACACAGACAAATGAAAGGGTGCAGAGCACATTTTCCAGAAGGCAGAAATTCCCACATCCATTAGGACTTGCTGTCTAAGTAACAAGAGTTCCTGGCAGACACAACTGACTTCCCTGGAAAAAATGTCTATTTTAGAAAAGAACAGGGGGAAAGAAAACAAAAGGTGAAACATAAGAGAGCCATCAAAAGAACATGAACTATGCAAAAACAGGAGGCAAGGGCAAAGGCCATTTGTCTTCCCCATCTATAGACAAGTGATGCCACATGACAAAGATATAACGATAGTAAAGGGCACCTGGGGATATTTGCTCCTTACAGACCTCCAGGAGAACTCCTCCAGGAGAAATGCCTACCTTTCCCTAGAAGCCTTTCTCTAAGCCAAAAATATAAATAATGGCCACAATATTAAAAGGGTTTATAAACTCCCTGCCTCTCCACTGCTAATCAGTGGCCTGTTCATTCATTTTTTTCAAATTACAACAAGTAATGCCCTGTCCTCTGCAGTAAAACAGAGCTAGAAATGTGGAGAAAAGCTTTTGTATTTGCTGATCAAGCAAAAGACAACTTTTTTCAAACTGCCCTTCTGACTCCAAGGTATCAACACTTTGTCCTCCCTGCCCCATAACTACATCTGACACCACCGCCCTGGCTTATATCACGAGTTGAAAAGTGCTAGTCAGACTCCAAGATAAACCTGTCAATAGCGAGCCACAGACATTTACATTCTTCCCTACCTGCTTTTGAATATCAGCTGTTTGTCTGGGACCAATTCCTTAAAAAGCTTTACTGAGGGAGAAAAGGAAAGGGGGATGCCAAGAGCATTTCAAACAGGAAAAAAAAAAACAGGCAGGGGAACCCCACAAAGACTGCAAAGAGAAAATAAATTTTAAAAAGCCTGTCCCCATCAGGTCCTCCCAGCAACCTTCTTTATCAGAGGTTCATTGTCAATCAATTAGCCAAGGCAGCAGGGGTCTGTAGGAAGGGGGGCAGCTCGAGAGACAATGGTCTGCCCTGTTGTATTACTATTTAATCGCTTTTCCTAAATAAATAAAGCAGCCCTGAGGTGCTGTCATGTCAAGGGAATTTACAACAAAAAACCCCTTCATTTTTCATTGGTCATTACTTTTCCTTCCCTCCCACCCCTGCAGGACTAGAGAGGGTTATTACTGTAGCCGTAAGTTCCATCTTTGTGTTGCTTGCCTTTGATTCCCACTCGGACCTTGCCACTTTCTGGCACTAATTTGTCAGGCTGAACAAAGGAGGGATTTGTACCTCCTGTAAGGTCTCAATTAGGAAAGGCTTCTGCTGTATTATGTGCCATTGGGACAGGACACAAAGACGGTAATTACAGGAATTTGCACTAAATGGCTGAAGAATTCACAGCAAAACTTTTCTTCCTCCCCCCTCCTCATCTTTCTCCAAGCTTACCCCTCCCAGCAGCCCTGGGGAAAACCGCTCTCAATGCCTGCAAGCTGTAATTACCAACAGCAGGCCCCTCAGGTTAAACAGCAGCCCATGCCCGGAACGGCACAACTGCCTGCAGGGAGCAAGGAACAAGGAGAGAGGCTCAGCTTGCCCGTGTGCCTCCTCAGCACAAACCTTTCTGAGCCAAACAAGTTTCCCCAGTTTCTCCCAGTTTTAACTAAAATTATTTATTTCTTTGCACCACGGTAACAGCTCCAAGTTCCAGCTGGCCCTAAGGGTCTCAGGAATGGGAAAGAACTCGCTCCAACAGAAAATGCTGTGAACCCCCATCCTTGGGGACAGAGAATCCCAGTGACCAGCTTCCCAAAGACCCTCCACACCTCAAGAAGAGTTTCTCTGCACAAGAACATTTGTTCAGTTTGGCAGACTAAAAGGAGACCACGTGAGTATTGGGAATGCCTCAGGTGTATCAGGAAAAGACATCATGCAACCCTGGTCAGAGCAACTTACTTTTGCGGGGAATACATGAGTGAGTGGATATTAATCACCCTATGTTTGGGAGAGGGAATCTGCCCTTTCCCAGACAAAAGTCTGCTCTCATACTTCATAAAGCAAGACTGAAGCCTGTTTCACATTGGAGACATGTATTTTGTTGCCATCCCAGGGCCTGATCCTATTTTAGAGGAGGTAATTGAAAATATTCACTTGCAACTCCCCTGAACCTCAGTGAGAAGATTAAGCAAAATATAAAACAAATTACATCAAGTCATACAAATGTGGCCAAGAACAGAGTTGAATTCAGGCAGAATCCCAAATACTGTGACCAAATCACTGACTGCAATGATGCCAACCTCCACGATGCTCCAGCTGCCAGGTGAGTGCCATGCACAGTGGAGAGATGAGCAGGAACATGACCTGCAGGTAACTATCAGAGAAGGACAAAGCCAACTGCACCCACAGTCAATTTTGAGGGCAGTTCAGTACTTTTAGGGTCCAGGTCTCCCCTGGAAGGGATTCAGGACAGCCAGCAGGTCCTGGGCCCAAACAGATACTCCCCAGAATAATTTTGAGTTCCACAGCAACATGAGAACCACACTCCAAAGCAGCACGGAGAGGAGGCAGGACCACCACAGATCCCGTAACACAGGAGAAAAAGTCTCCAAGAGAGCTGCTTCTGCTTGAGCTGACAATTTCTAAGTGAGTGTAACTAAAGCAAGTCAGAGACTATAGTTTAGGCATAAGGTGCCAAATTTGCTCCACACAGGTGCCCTTGCTAAAGTGAAATGACAATGAACTGCATTCAGACATGTCCTCTCTATTTTCACTTCCTTCCCAAACTGGATAAAAACATGATCTTGCCTATAGGACCAGAGTCAGACAACAAATGAATTCAAACCCCTTTGATTCTGCACCACCTTTACAGTGTCCTGAATCAAGAAAACATCTCAGCCACCCTGCAGGGCAACCCTGGCCCATGTGCTGTATGTGCAGGATCTAATGTTTCAGCACTGCTCATCAAAAGCAGATGAACCTCTGAATATCTCATAGGTTTTTCTCCACATTTGACAGAGAGAAAAGCTAACTACAGCCACAGTGAAAGGCAGGGAACAGCTGTGCTGCTAAAACACGCACATGCTCTTTCAAGGGATCTTCTTTTCCTGTAGAGGGGATGTAGGTGCAGATGCTGCAACCTGGCTGCTCACCTGCACACTTGAAGCTCTGAACTGTGAGCCCTCTCTCTAGAGACAGTGTGGTCAGGATGCTCAGGAAGCTGGTGGTCACAGACTGGCGCTTGGTCTTTCTAAGATCATTTCCAAAGGGCCGATCTCCAGGTTTGTTCCTAAGCGTGACCTGTGGGTTTTGAGTCAAACTTCGAGTAGCATTGGCTGCTGCTTTCAGTGCCTCCATCCACTCCTGGGCCCTCTGACGGGTCTCTGCACGCAGGCGCAGCACATCTTGGGGGAAAATGACCTGAAAGCAAGAGTCACAGCCATCCTGAGTATCTGTCTGGACTGACAGGCACACATCGACATTGTAGCTCAGCAGGGGATCTTCATCAAGCCTACCAGGCTGGAATGCCATGAGATAAGACCTGTTCAAGACAAAAGTAAATGCCTTCCAGTTATTCTGGACAGTTAACCTGTAAAGAGTCCCTGATTTCAGAATATTTTGGTACTCTTTAGTGTTTTCAGTCAAATTCATGGATAGGAAGAGCTCCATAGGCTTCTCTAATAATCCATTAGTTTGAGAAAGGTCACTGTTATTTTCAGGCTTTGGCACATTCTCCAGTTTCTCCTGCTGTCTTGTAAAAGCAGGCACAGAAGCATGCACCGCTTCCCAAAGTTTCTGTCCCCAGTCCAAAGTCTCCCACGAGGACTCCGCCTTCAGCTGTAGCTGTGAGCTGTCTGACAGGACAGTGTCCACCACCTTGGTTTCAATGCCACCAGTAACAGTGACCCTTTGAAAACGCATGAGTGGATACACGGTGGGAAGGGTCTGGTTGCCACTGCTGTCCAAGCAATACAGGTACAGTTTGTACTGAGAGAGTTCAGCGTAACACGTTTGCCAGTAGCTGTCATTGTCTCTTCTAACTTCCAAGTATCCCTTCTTCAGAAGATTTGAGAACACTGTCTTGTGTTCTGGAGGAAAAAAAATTAGAGTATTATGATTATTTTTCTAAAATTGTCTCTAATTACTACATCATTCTATATCTCTCCTACCCATACATGGCATATCTGAGGATAGGATGACAGAGAGAATCTTCATGTAATAGGTTATCATTATGAAACACAAGCACAAGCACTAACTCTACTTTTGAGCCGCTGAGAATACAGCACTTTTTTACCCAGAGGTACCAAAACACCTTACAAAAAGGGAACAAAGAAACAGAGGGACAGAGAAACAAAGCAACTTTCCTGAGATATCCAGGATGACAATGGCAGAGAAACAAAACACTGCAAGCTAGTCCAGAAGTGGACAGTACTATCAATTAATCTACTGCCAGCTAAAATAAGATTTTGACAGTGAAAAACACATACGAAGCAAAACACTTTACCCTCTCTTTCCTGCTCCTTCCCAGGCTCAACTTCATGTTTTCACAAACACCACCTCTGCCTCCCCCATCTTAAGCAGCTCAGAGGGAAAGGGAATAATGGTATCTGGTCAGCTCCTCTCTGCTGCTCCTTCCTTCTCACACCTTTCCCCTGCTCCAGCGTGGTCCTCTCCAGGGGCTGCAGTCCTTCAGGTTAAATGTAGGCCCTCACCCCTGCGTGAGCTCTTCGTGGCCACAGTTCCTTCAGGAAATCTCCACCTTCTCCAGCATGGGGTCCCACATGGGCCAGCAGGGAGATCCTGCTCCACCACGTTCTCCCCAGGGGCTGGAGCACATTCTCATCCTCTGACCCTCAGCTGCTCTTGACACAGCTGCCAGTGCCATGCCCTTCCTGAGATGTGCTCTGCCAAAGAGGCCCCACCTGTGGCTGATGGGCACAGCTGTGTCCTGTGGAGGGGCTGCTGGAACCGGCTGGAACAGCCCTGCTGCCAGCACTGTGTACAGCACCTGGCACCTGGACTGACCCGGCAAACACAGAACTGTGCCCAACACAGCAGTTTCCCACCACATTTCAGCATGACCTGGGACCAGAACATTTTGTGCAACTCTGTTTACTACAGAGTTTTGCTGATTTCTGAGAATCAGGCTCAGGAGTGGCAGATACCACCAAAAATTAAAAGTAAGAGGCTGCCCAGAGGGATTCAAACACATACACCTGAGCGTTTCAACACTTCAGGTGCTTTGGAGCAGACTGTTTCACAAACTCAAGGCAAAGTCAAGAGAATCTTCTTCATCCACAGAAAATCAGCCATACACAAGTCGCTCCAAGCACTAAAGTGATGCAAATTTAAAAGGACTTATCTAAGGCATTTCTGAGTTTAAAAAAAAGGTTTCCATACAAAATTTGTTCCAATCTGATTTGTACCACTTCAGCCACAATTCATATTTTCACCTTGGGCTAGGCATGTGGCTCTAGGCAATTTTTGTTGGTCCCTGTACAAATTCAGAGGCATTCATTGTTACACTGTAATACTGTGGTAAATGAGTATTGAATAGTTGACTCTCACAATTAGAGGGTAAATATTATGTAAGAGAAGTTTTATAGATATGTTTCTTTTTCCTTTCCTTTTGCTCCTGCGGGATGGCCGGGAAGCTGGGGAAGCTGGGGCATTAGGGAGGGTTGACTTGTTACTATGGCAACACCTGACCTCCAATCAAGACATCAGGAAGTGATTTCCACCACTGGACAGCAAAGAAGGAGTGGATGGACAGAACTTGGGGAGGGGCAAAAGGGTTAAAAGGGCAGAACATCCATTTTGAAGCCGAGCACATGGTGGGGAATACTTTGCTGGAGGTACCGTGTTTCATTGTCTTTATTCAGTCTTCTGTTGTTATTTTTGGTAAGGTTTTTTAATAAACCTTTTTAAAATTTAAAAAGTGAGGTTCCTTACTCACAATACCAACTGTAACACTTGGCAGCCAAAAACAACCCAGGCCTGAGGAACAAACTCTTACTCCCATTTGAGTTCTACTTCACCCTTCCAGTAAGGGTACCTGTGCTGGGTCTTGACTTACAAACAGTGACTGAATTAGCAGACACAAGTAAAAGTTTCTGCCTTCGATTCTCTATCTCCCTTGGAGTCTGCTATTCCTGGCACAAGAGCACGGCAGCCACCTGGAAACAGCTCCTCATCCACTGCCCAGCATAATTAGGTCACAACAAAATCAGCATCAATTGACTTTAACACACAGCCTTACAGACCACAGCAATACAAGAGCTGGTCTACTCAAGATTTCCACCCTGGAGCTGACAGCATTTGAAACAGGAATAGCTGGAGGCATAAAACATTTTCAGCATCTCAGCTTAACCAGTTACACTCATGTTAACAGGCCACACTCTAACAAGCTTTAGACATCATCTCTGAGTATACTGAGGATGTCTGCAACACAGAGCTAAGAGAATAGAAACATCTGGATGACTCGATGAAGCTTGGAAACAAAACCAGGCCTGTACAGAAACTCCATCCCCATCTGTACTGGGCTTCCCAGCTAATACAGCCAAGATTGCTGGCCAAACTGCTCTCCCCACTGCTGGCTAAGGGGTGAGTCTGTCCTCCCAGAGTACAAGGAGAGTCAGGGACTCTTGAGTATTTGAGGAACTTAGTTACTGTCCAGGGCTTCTGATACCAACTGGGGCAACCTTGGGCTGTATCTTCATTCTAAGAAGATGCTCCTGCCTTTGGCTGGAGCGTATTCCTGTAGCTAATTCTCAGTTTCTTCTATGGGCAGGAAAAAGTATCAGAATAGTAGCAGTGTAAAAGCTTGTGCCAGCTCTTCAACAAAGACCAACTCTTAATGATTTATAAGGATTAAGTAGACAAGCTCCAGTTAAACTTAATGAAATACATGAAAATTAATTGTTTAATATACTTAATGTTGGTATGGAACTATCATGGAGGTTAAAAATGGAGAAAGGATGCTACATTGCAGCCACCCTAACAAAAAGGAGGCATTAGGTTTCACCTCGACAGCTCAGCCTCAGCTTCCCCATTTACCCAAATTCTCAGAATGGAGCCTGCTTTTAACACTATGCTCAAAGCACTCCATCTACAGAGATTTCCTGCAGATATGTCAAAAACCATACCAACAATTTTTAAAAATTGCTATTTTGGCACTAGGTCTAAAAAGGTCAGTATAACTATACCTTGCATATCAATAAACTACTCGAGAGTATTTCAGCTAAATATGAAAACTGAAAGCCTAATCTATAACCCAAAATGGTAGAGAAAAAGCACACTAAAAGATAACCCAAATGGATAGATGTGCACACACGCGGACACACTAAAAGAGAACCAATTTTGTTCACCGTACATCTCTGGCCCTGACATTCATTAGTATTTCTGCACTAACTCAAAAGCCATTAATTTCTCTGAAACCCACACTAATCCCTTTGTAGTACAGATAATGGACAGCCATTCTAGAGTCATCTTCCCTTTCTATTAATCCAATCAGGGAGGCAGCGCTTCTGCAGCTCCAATCAAGTACAGATGACTGTTCAAGCTTCTCCATAATAAGACAACTCATAACCTTCCCCCAGCCACCCCTCCTTCATCTGCACACAGGTTTGCTTGTCTTTTGTTGAGTTAGAGAAAGGCTATCTCTCCCTGTCTTTCACAGAGGCACCCCCCTCTCCCTCCTTCACCCCACTCCTTCCCTTCAAGCTCTGTGAAATTGGCTCCAATGGCTCTCACTCAAACTGGGGCAGAACCAGCAGCCACCTTGATTAACATTCAAATGCCTCGTATTGTTTAGGTCAGGGCAATAGATGCTGGCAAAGACAGGCTGAATCCATATGCTGCACATACACACACATCTTACAGCTCTGCTCCTTTATCTCTTCCACATGCACCGTGCCAGATAATACCTTTTTACTTAGAGAGCAAATGGTACCATCTCTCTATCCACCTTCCAAACAGAAACTGCATCTCTTTTCCTCCTTATGGAGACAGGCAGAGTAAATTGAAGAAGAGCAAAAAAAAGGAAATAATCACAGTAAATGGCTCACATCTGAGCCATTTGGAGTTATAATTTCAAGGAAAGAGGTGGAAGAAGGCAGAGGAAAACAAAGAGAGACTCAGCAGCTGGGGACAGAGTAATATCTCCCTCAGCATCTCTCCTCTCCCTTGGGAACTGCCCACTCATCCCAGCTAGGAACCCTGCACACAGCACTGAAACCAGGCCATCCTAGCACCCACCTACCACTCACCACACTTGGGGCAGCTGGTGCAACCAGCACCCCTGGAGAGAGAGACCAAATGTTGTATCAGCATGTCCAGAAGACACACAACTCCAGAACAACTGACTGTACTTGCATCTCAGTTGGCATGGCAGGAAAGGTTATGCTGTTTTCCACCACTGAAGCATTTCTGACAACAGTCATTCCAAGTAACTTGGAAAGGAGCAGAGCAGAGATGCCTAGTTTGTGAGCAGTTTGCATCTTGAGGGGGCACTCCTCTCTGAACTCTCTAATGCTTAGTGAGCGATGAGTGTAAGCTACAGAGTTTTTGCCAGTAGTTTTCCTCTCAGATTTTTACAAAACTGAGCATTTTTACAAAACATGTTTGGGACCTAAAATGCTCTCAAATTGGGTTGGGTTAGTCACCTTCTTGGTGGGATTTGCTAGATCAGAGACAAACTGTGCCTCAGATCCACAATGTCCACTATCCTCCTACTTAAAAATACAGTCTTTTCTTCCCACCTGTTTTCCCACCTGGGTCTGCAGATATGTATCCTTTAGTTTGTCAGTGTGCAGCTGCTCAACACAGTGACAGCTCTAGAATTCCCCAAGCTCACAGGCACAGCAGGCAAACAAAACAGCTACCTGGAAAAAGTACTGTAGCACCCACACTGTCAGGAGTGGCAGTGTTTGAGTAACATCCACATGACCATCAAACCGTGTTGTGTTTAAAACACTCTGTTTTTAAAATCCAAGCCAAGCTTCACTGTATATTACAGAAGCAGTATTCTCTCTTTGTCTGGCAGGCCACATGCCCAGAAATACGAAAGCCTGCCCTGAATTTGCTTACAACTTCTGTATTTGCTAGCTCTGCTTCCTGCTTGTGCCCCATAGCAGAAACAGGGTTTATTTCTAGCACATGAGTTCTTTCACCAGCAGGCCAAAGATACTGCCCCAAAAGGCAGAGCTTCTTTTCAGGTCCTTTTCTTTCTCAGCACATGGAAAGGATTCAGTGTCATTTTATTTGTATTACAGTTTAGTGGTAGGATTGGCAGTGCTGGGTTAACAGCTGGAGTAGATAATCTTCAAGGTTTTTTCCAACCTAAATTATTCTATGATTCTATAAAGGAGCAAGCAGCAGTAACAGATAAGCCCACAGTAATGGGCATACTACGATGGTAAGGAAAAAAAAAGTCAAGAGTTCATCTATGCAGTAGCTGGGACAGCTTTGGAGGACTGGGAGACCTCTGCAGGCTCCAGAGGGAAGCCTTTATATCAGGCTTTATATCAGTGAGGACTCACAGGAGTTGCTGAAGGTCCTGTGAGTATCTCACAGCATTCATTTAATTTGGATTAAAACCCCGAAAAGGGATGTCTTCTAAGGATGCAACCACTATGACCCCTTCAACAACTGCAGTAGGTTTTATCCAACCTCCAAAGACATTCTTCAATCTTTTCTGGAGAATAATTAGTAGCCACAGATACATGTCTGCAAAATCTACTTTCTTACTTTTGCACTGCTCACAGTAGCAGCAAACTCTTTGTGAGGCTCTCTTGTAAACACAGAAGGAAGAAATAGCATGGCTACCTTGTAAAACCTGCACAGCTGCTGAACAGAAAAGGCAAAGAAAACAGGTTAAAAAGAGCACAGAAGTTTTCCTGCCTCAAAGAAGGTACCCCTGCCTTCTAACATGGCATACAGAAGCTCCTGGAGGGCACACAGCAAGCACTGACTACGCTTGAGAAGTGGGTCCATGGGAATTTCATATTAGAGAATCTCAGATTAAGCTTGAAACACTATCAGGGACATGTACAGACCTTCAATGGCTACATTTTAATGGAGTTTCTGTGGGCATTTGAAGTTGTTATACAACAAACCCAGGAGATGCCCAAGATACAGCTGACAAAAACGAAGAGCTCTGTCTCTAGACTTCTGAGTGCATTTCTGCATCCTTTCCACAGAAAGATACAGAACAGAGACTCCACTCTACAGGAAGCAATATATCTCCCTAGACAAAAATAACAGCAGGTATACCTTCCTTTGTCAACCAAGAACACCCTTCTTTGGGCTACAGCAACTATGTCACAATATAACACAATAACCTAAGTGTTTGTAAGTATATATACACTAATACATACTTACATGTTATATAAATTTATACACACATCTCCCCAAACACACACACTTAGGCACCTGCTTTCCATGTTCCAATATAGTTGACTTACCTGGAAAACCCAACACAAAAAGTTTCTTTTAACCCTAAACAAGTCAACTATTCATAACTGGAGTCAAGCCACCATATGCATACATGCACCCTTTCACAATCCCTTGATTTTTAGTTTAAGCCCTGCCTTTATTTAGATTACAAAAATCTTTGTGGCATTAGCTGCTGTTCTTCTCCCTAAGTGCCTGGTCCATTTCTGGCAAAATAAATCATGGAGATGGAGACACTGGGTCAGTGTTTCCAAAGCCCTGAGCAGAACCTCTTCAGTGCAGTGCTTGAGAAAGGAAAAGGAAGAAGTATCACTTGCTGAAACACCGCTTCATACGGCTCACTGGAGATGCCTGCCTCAATCTGATAACAACACTTCCTGTGCCCCACACAAAACTGGCAGGGATGCTTTAATATTGACAAATTCAGTGCTTTAATTTCTGTTAATTGCTTATGGACTGAAAATTTAGCATTATTTAAAGAAAGAGAGCAGAAATCTTGGGCCTCACAGTAAAGCTCTGTATGCCCTCTTTTTAATGGCCACTCTTTCACTTTAGGAAAACTGCTTTCATTTGGATTTGCCATTCTCCCAATAGCTTTAGCATTCAAAGCTTTTTTTTTTTAAGTTTGGGAAAATCATTCAAGGAAATAATCAGAAATACACAGCAAATAAATTATTTTTTCCTGAGTCAAACTGAGTAAGATAGAAGCAAAAAGTAAAACAAGCTTAGTTTTTTAAACCATAAAAAGAACAGAAATCAAGGTAAGTTTAAAAAATGATCCTTAGGCAGGCAAACACACAGAGCCACATCAAAGACAAAAGATTTCTCTTCTTTCTTCCGATTTCTCTTCTTTTAACTGTTACCTCATAGTTGGGTTTTTGAGTGAGTTTTTTGTATTTTTTAACATCCAGCTCTGCTTTCAAGACAAATATTAAAACCAGACAGAAAACTCCTCATATAAACATAAATAAAGCACCAGCACAAACCTGTGTTTCCTTGGATATCCTCTCCCTTGGTTAATGCCAGGTAGGAAAGCAGAGCACAGTTACTGTCCTGACCGGGTGCAGGTGGCTGCTGCAGGGAGGTGCCTGTGAAGACCACTCTCCAGTTTACATGGCTGATATCAGAGCGTGACCTGTTGTGACCTGGTTTGAACATGGAGGCTTCCTCACTCTGCACCAGGATGTCATTCACTGAGCGAGGCCTATCTCTCCGCCGCTGGCAGATCTTGAAGATATTAAAAGCTGTGGTCTCCCCTTCCCCTGCCCAAGTAAGGTTGTCAGCAGCTGTTCCCCTCTGCACCATGCGTTGGTCTTTGGCAGGGAACGCTGTCTGAGCTTTGGTTTCCAAAAGGCCATTTTTGCAGTGATCCCAGATCAGGCTACTTTTGGCTAAGGAGGCGACGTTTCTCAGGTTCCTGCTCTCTGTTATCTGATCAAATACCTCATGCCCAACCAGTTCGGGGACCTCCTGTACACCATACACCCCAGAGGGCTGCACAATCTTTTCAAGCTTAGTATCAAAACTATTGAAAAAGTCTTCAGTCACTTCCAAGGCAGGGCTAATGTCATCCACTTCAAGAGCCTCCATATCCTGTGCTGCTGTAGGCTCAAGACGTTGTGATGCGTTAAGAAGATACCACATCAATATGGAGCTGAAGACCTGCTTCACATCTATCCTTGGCACACCATAAAGCTAGACGTGGTGGGCAAACACAGCCACCAACTCCAACCCATAGAGGTAGGAAGTAACCAACTCAATTTGTCTTCAGAGGGAAGATCTAACTGACCAAGTGGGCTATGGTCCCTGTGTGAAACAAGCTCATAGAGATGAAGAGTACCTGTAAAGAAAAGCAAAACATCACATCAATAAGAGTCTATTCCCAGTTAAACATGTTTAATCACATCACTCCTTTCACAGTCATAATCCCCTTCATTTAACTTTCTCCTTCAATTGGCACGGAAATTATTGTGTGTGAAGAAACCCTTTGTGGTTTCTGTAGTTCACTCTGTATGAACTCTGTGTATAATCACTTTTTGAACTGAAAGCTGCAGAGAGCAGGATGGGACACCAGATGACAGGAAACCAAAGTGGTACCATTTTTTAACCAAGCTTTAGAAAGCTGTATTGAGAGGTAGGAGGTAGCCACCTAAGGAATGCTTCATAGAGCTTCCCTTAGGGCTCTAAGAAAAAGCTGATAAACTACAGGGTCATAAAATAGGCCAACCAGCCTCAAACAGTTTGCCTTTTTGTCCAAGATTGCTTGAACTCACAATTTTACGGAGACCAACACAAGTTTGCTACCTTGCCTACCCGTCTGCATGAACAGAACTGTGACATTTGCCAAATAAATCAATCCTACGAGGCTACTGCAGAGCACTGCACACAGCCTAAGCAACCTAAGCCTCAGAGACAGTGCAACCTACCAGCAAAACAAAATATACCGTATCCTGCACTGTCACAAATCTGCAGGTCTTTACTTCCAAACTGTTGACTGACTGGGCAAAACATAAGACCAGCAAGGAGCTTTAAAGCTAGAACTGTTGAGAGCTGTATTGACCACCTGAGCTTACACCTGTGAGGAGCAAGGAAGGGGAGTTTCTATTCCCTATGGCGCAGTAAGGGGGTGTCCCATTGCTGATCCCTGCCACACCAAGTCTGCTGCTGCTTTAACTTCTCAGTCTTGAAGCTCCACCCACAGTGCTGCCGTGCTGAAGGGAAATGCACGGTACAAAGCTTCAAATTGGGGTAACCATTCAAATTGGGGTCAGATGTCTGCGAGTTCTTGGGACCTGGAGAGTGGGCATTTGTACTGGCAGGAGAACAGCCCTCAAGTCTCCTAAGACAAATCACAGTACCCAGAGCCTGTACATGCAGAACAGCTTAAAGTCAGAGTTTTGAACACATCAGCTCAAGTCCTAGAAGCAGCAAAGCTGCATTAGCTCAGAGCTCTGCCTGGATTAATACACTCTTAACAAAACTAATTAGCTGGGCTGGGCCGATAATTAGCAGCTCATTAGCTTGTAAATGCCGCTGAAGTGCTACCAGGACCCATGAAGATTTACACTTAGAAGGAAAAACATCTATTAAACAGCATCAAGACCAGATAATACTTCTATTAAAGGTGGGGTTTTTTTAAATCCAGAACAGTCTATTAGCCTAACTTCTATTAGGAAAGCTGCTTAAATAGGCACCCTTCACTATAGCAAGCCAGAGGGAGAGAGGAAGGTGGCCAGTAACCCCAAATGAAGGGGGCACACAATTCTGTAGCACAAACCAATCTCCTCCACAACCCCCCAGTGGCTTCCTCCCACCCCTGCTTCAGTTGTAGCCAGCCATGACACAGTTGTGCTCAAAAGCAGCAGCTCACCCTCCCTCCTAGTAGATCTGCAGTTCAGACTATGAAGTCCACAAAGACACTCCAACTAAATAACTTTCAAAAGCAGTAACTAATCACATACACAACTCTGGAACATCAAGCCTTTACACTGAGATCTTTCTCACCGTAACTCTTTGCAAGGATTCACTTTGCTAGTCTCATAGTGAACCAGGGTAGGATCAGCTTCAATTATGTGAACACAGAGTAAGACACTGAAGACAGAGACAAAACCACAACCAGAGGGCTGAACAAAACAGACCTGGAGTTATTTCAAATCAGAACAGTATGGGAGCAGACTCTTTGCAAAGCTGTGCAACTGTGCCAGTTGACAGCAGTGGGAAATTAAGTCATCCTGGGCACATCTGCATTGTCAGCTTAACATAGCATGGAATTTACTCTTGTAGCATGGAGTTTACTCTTGAAGCTCGTTTCCTGCCAGCAGCCCCAGAAGAGTGTTCTGCTCCATGCTACCACAGAGCTTGGGAGCTCAAGGAAGAGCCTAAGAGACATAATGTGGTGCAACCTGTCCACTTATTCTACACCTTTCAGGAGCATATTTTTACAGCAAGAATGGTATTTTGAAGCTGCAAACTGCAAGAAGCATTCACTTGAACAAAACTAGCACCAACAAAACCATAGGTCTTCAGTGAAGGCTACAGCCTGGCCCATTCAAAGCTGCTACCCCATGGGGACTGGCAGAGAATGCAGCCTTGCGCTCCCTCACGCAACTGGAGGGCAATCACTCCAGAAGGGCTTGTGACATGCCACTGCAGCATTGTAGTGATAGCAGATACAATGTTGGTCTGTTCTTTATTTGAAGTCACTAGGAAAGGTGGAAAGCAAGGGATAAAAATTGACACTTACATTTAACAAGTTCATTTTTAAATGCAGGAGGCTTCAAGCAGCTGAACGTTTCTCTGGATCCTGTGAGACTGGAGCCATCCAGTACCACCCAGCCAAGTGTGGTGATGCCAAACTACAAACTGACCTCATATCCAGCAGGATGCTGAATCACATAGTCATGAGAAGATGACAGGCCCCTGTATCACACGGTTCACAAACTGCAGCATTCATACCATCCCAACTAGTCTGTTTGCCCTGCTCAATAAAGATGTGAAAGGTGACATCAGTGGTGGCAGGCTCATCCTTTCCTACACCACCAAAAGAGTTGTGCCAGTAATTCCCACTAGCACTAGGATCCTGCAATTCCGTATCCTCCATAAATGCAATTAGTCACTTTTTGACAGCAGCACTCAACAAAAATTTAATTCAGACGTCTGCATGGATTTGGTGCCAAATGAAAGCAAACTCTGACATGGCAGTAATCACTTCCTTCATGGGAAGGGTAAAAAAAAGCAAACAATAGGATAAGTTAAATTCCTTTTAAGTAAGTATAAAATGTATTGCTTTATGTATTGTTTCTTGAAACACCTTAAGTTTTCCAAAGACATTCAGTCTAAGGCAGTCAATATGAGAGGAAGAAAGAAGCATCAGCCTGAACTATTACAGAATGATGAAGCTATGGGCAACTATAACCTTGGATTTGTGCTCATCCAGGCCCCTGGGAACTAGTCTTAGTGAAAAAAGGATGAAGGAACATGCTGCACTGTACTCAGCAAAAACTGCTGGACACAGGGACTGCAGCAGTTGAAAAACAATTTTCAGTGTATCTGCCCAGCATAAACATGCAGCAGTCAGATAATTAATGTGCACTTACAACATGAGTAGTCTTTACTATCACAAGTTTATAGTGGCCCCATCACTCACATGGCTGAGGTAAACAGCAAGGATTCCTGGTCATAGCACATGAGACACTGAAGTTCAGTTTAGTAAAGATTACCTCCCTTGGAGAAGCCATATGGATTTAACTTGGGTGACAGCACAGTCTGACAGCAGAGAAAAGTCGTGAATGACAAACGCCAAGGAACATACACTGGAAGAGATCATTTAACTTCCTGATACGTTTTCTGGATCCCCGTGGGTTATGGAAAATATCCAAGCATTGCATGGCAAAATTTAAAAAGCACAGAAAATGCTGTGAAGCAGAGGGGAAAAGCATAAAGGAAGAATAGGAGACCTCACACAACTTGATAAGCAATCTTGTTGGTTTGGGTGTTCAGAGGACTTCCTACCTCTATTGCAGATAATAGAGATGCTTAACACAACAAGTGATACACAACAGATAAATATAGATTTCCCCTTTCCTCTGGTATTTGGAGAGAGACTTAGAAAGGAACTATCAATGATGTTCATGAGGAAATGCATAAATTACAGGAGCTCTCAGTCAGTAAAAGGTAGCCAAAGACAGGTAATATTAAAAGCCCCTCAAGTCTCATTGATTCTTAATGACTCTTGGGCTCAAATTCCTGGCAAAGATTAGGGTTTCTGAGAATGTTATCTCAAGAGCACAAGAGGAGTTTTACAAGCTACCTGTATGCAAATAGAGAGCAGGGGTGCCTCAGGCACTGGGGAGCTTGCCCTATCCCCTTCCCAACACACTGGAACCTTCCGTGGGAACCAGCTCTGCTTATCTCACACTGCATTACAACTGTGGGCTGAAACTCCAAGGCCAAGAAAGAAAACAGAGAGAGATTCCTTCAGTTGGGTAACAAACGGGTAGCAGAGCAAATTCAAGCAGCCTAGGTACTTCTATTTCTGTTATGCTGTAGGCCTGGACCACTACAGTCCAGTTTATGGCTTTGTGGTGTTCAGACAAACCTGGTCTGAACAAATCTGAAGAAGAGGTTGGTGTTTCTGTCTCTTTGAATACAATCCACTGGGGCTGGCACAACTAAGTACCTACTGAGCTTTTCTACCTGTCAGTCTGAGCAACCTCAGACTGTGACCTGAATGTCTTCCATTAGTACTTCAAACAGTCACAACCTACAGGTTTTGGTGCTTCAAGGATTTCTGACCTGCTCTGTAGGTCACATCAGACAAGTATTGCCCTGCATCTAAACAGGACAAACTTAGGTCAATGACAGTCCTTGAAAATCAGGCTCTGCTGTGCAGAATCCCTGAAAAAAGCTATGAAGCTGATGACTTAGGTGCTACCTAATAGTTAAGAAGTTGAGCTGTATTTATCAGGAGTGGACAGAAGAGAGAACAAGGATGCACAGATGGCTGTCACACACACAGCTTTTACCACTGCCTATGCAGTTCTGCACATCACTGGCGCCAAGTGCTTGCACAAGGAGCTGAAGAGTCCTGCAAGAGTCCTGGTTCAAGACACTTCCACCCCAAGTGCTTATGAGCCCCAGGCAATGCAGTGGCCAGCTCTCTGAGCAGCAACTGAAGGCTGCACGCCTGCTTGCCTGTCACACCCATCTCGGAGAGGCAACTGATTAGGAGGAATTTCACAAGGGACAACTGTAGAGAGCGAGCATCAGCTGCGAACTATCACATTCTCTTGGATCCTGGCTGTATTTTGTTCCTGTGGCACAAGGTAAGCCTTTTCCCAAGTGATTCCAAAATCCCAGATGATCTACTGCTGTGTATATCAAGTGAGACAGAGCACACAAGCTTGTTAGATTCACCATTGCAATGGCTGGAAGAAATTTACAATGCCTCACCAAGAAGAGAAAAATACAAGAAACTTTTCATATACAGAGAACCACAATTTCAAAAGGTTGCCGTATGACAGTCAATGGTTGGTTCAGCATCACCTGGGCAATTGTCTTTAGATCACATTTTTAAAGCCCCTCTCCAAAGGCCCCAACAGACAAACTGCGAAATGCATTGCTTAAATTTTTCAGACTATCCCAACTTTAAAATGTCTCACAAAAATATCTTTTGACTAATGTTCCTGCACAAACCCACTGGCAATACACAGGAAAAACTCACAAGAACTGGACAAAGAGACTCCCTGGTCAGGAATGCTTGGCTGTAGGCTCAAGAGAGGGTAGCTGAATGTAAACATAATCATTTCGATGTTGCAAACCCACCTGTTTGCCAGTCTCACTGCCTTTAAGGATGAAATTAACTGCCAACATTTATCAATGAAGAAGAGCTCCCACATCCTGTCTGCTAGACCCAGGGAGAGACAAACAGCAGGAAAAGCTGCAATTAACTTGGTGCCTAATTACAGTCAAGCTAAAAGACAGCGGTGATCTCTTCTACTCTACAGAAAACAAAACAAAATAAACAACTGCGAAAAGATGAACTGAAGAAAGAAGTGAAACCAGGTAGAAAGAATGCCACGTTCTGTGAAAGGAAGCAGACCCTTAGCAAGGACACATGAGTCTGGCTCTGTGAAGCACAGATTTCCCCCAGCTGCTGATCTCACTCAGTGCCTTTAACAGGGAAGCTCCGCAGGCATCCTCCCCGTGTGGAGAACTAACACATCACAGCTCCAGAACAGCTCACCCAGTGATGAGCATACAGCAATGCACAATAAACAGTGCTTACAGTATACATTACCTTTAATTCTAACTGTCATTTGGAAACAGTGATTAAAACACAAGAAATACTAAGCTGCAAAGAGCACAGCAGCCTGCACTAGAACAAAGTGGGGCCGGAGGCTGAGGAGCAGCCAGGAGTGGAGGAAGACAGACCACCTGAAAGACTTCTTTTCCAGAAACTGACTGCTGGACAGCTCTCCCAAGATCCTTATCACTGACTCGTTTGCCTTGCAGCCATCTGACACTCATCCCTCCTGGCTGGGGAGCACCACCAAGTAATGAAGGGCTGTCTCACTTCCTGGGGATGAGTAACCGTTTAAAATCTCAGCAGCTGGACTGGGATGAAGGACTTTAACGAGGAAGGGAACAAAAAGCCAAGCAGACTGACCACAGGGGAGCACTGGTGGTGATACACAGCCCAGGCTACAGCCAACCAAACCCATCAGCACGTGGGCACTTTCTTAGGTCACATCAGACTGAAACCCAGACCACCCCTTCTGCATGCTGCCTGGTGGGTGCCTGACCTCACAAAATCCACACGGACAAAAAGAACAAAGCAGTGCAGTGATTTGGCCCTAGACGTGGATCTGTGATATTAAATACACCTGTAGCCTCAAATAACAACCCAAGGGAGTGAATGACTTCTGTGCTTATATTCCAGGTTTGTCTAAAGTTGTCTAACTTGGACTTGACATGCTGTCCTTGTCTACAAGAACACTGCCTGTTCTGCCAGGCACACAGACACCACAACACAGCCTGTCACCTCCTGAATTCAGCACAGAGTACAGAAATTGTCAGGGAACAGGGTGTCTGAGAGGGGTGATACAAACTCCTTCAGTACAAGAGGAAACATGATTGAACTAGACAAGCAGGAAACAACAAACATGACTCAGTCTAATACTTCTAATTGCATCTGCCTCTATGGAGCAGCTTGGAGCCTCTACATCCAGCTCCTGCTGGATAGCAGGATGTGGAGCAACTTTGTATATGTCAGGTGAAATAAAACTTCTCTTTAAAAAAACTAAACATTTCTACTTAATGTAAACTGAATTTTTTTAAGTATCTCCTCACTCCATATTTTCTAGGACTAGGCTGAAGAGGAAAGACAGTCAGTCCCTTAAATGCTTGACTTTTTAAAGTTCAGAAATTAAGACATTTTCAATTTGCCCTTGTTTAGCTGTGAACAGAAGTAAAAAGCATAGCTGGGAATAACAGCCTGCATTGCCCCAGAGGCCCAAAAAAAGATAAGAAATACATCATCTCCCACAAGAACACAGGAGACCATTTCTTCCCTGAGATCCCGGCACAGCTGTAAGAAAACACACTTGACATCCAAATCTGTACTGTACAGCTTTCTGAGTAGCCCTGATCTGCAGCTGGAGCTAACTCCTCTCTCCAACTGTGGTACCCAAAGAATCAGCTGGGACAGTACAAGCCATTCCACAGTGAGATCTGGATTTCCTGTTAGTGATTGCATACTGACATTGAAGGAAATTCAGCACTTAATCACAACCTCTTTTCAGACCTCAAACTAAGCTCTTCTCTTGTTTTTCAAACAGCCAGGACCACAGTGCTTCATCACATAAATTGGCAGGAGAAGGAAAAGACGCACTGATCCAGATAATGCTGAAATTCGGCAACCCAAATGCTCAGGTCCTGGCAGCCCTGTCACGACAGCTGACCCTGCAGGATGGCTGTAACCACAGGCGCCACTGCAGAGTTGTGTGACTACCTAGCATAAGTGCTTGCTCTTTTCCAAACTGAACTACATCTTCATTACAGAAAATCTTAGCAGAAGCCCTGTAGAAACCTCAAGGCATCTGATAATATTGAAATGCTAACAATAACCTGACTTCAGTCTGACAAGGTCCTGCAGGAACAATGTATCTAGCTACTATAGACTGGTAAAAACTTTCGTTCCATTGTACAGTGCTCTGTTTCACATTAGATTTCTGATTTAAGTCCCAAATTTAATTCATTAATTTTGAATAAATAAGACATAAAAGTGGCAAGATGAAAATTACTGTTGCTTAAAGTGTATGGGTATTGGACCAACTAAGACTCAGATGTTTTCTTATTCTTACTGTGACTTTTTGTAGTCAGTTAATAGGGTACGGAGTGCTGAAGGTGAGATTTGTCTGCAAAGCTTTGCAGGATGAGGGCCATTTGTGCATATTTGCAGAACAGATCAGGAGCAAATCATGATACCCTACACAAACGTACACTTGAGTTTCTTCCCTTACCTCACCTCACACTGCCAGTGACTCCAGCATTTCTGTTGATACTCCAGCTGGCACACATTCATTCCTACATAACACAGACCCCTCCTGTCAGGCCTGTTTGATTCCAGAAGGTACAGCTCCACTGGCTGTGTCTGGATGCCTGCTCATTAGAAGAAGCAATTTTACTGCAAGGTAAGAAGACCACGGCATTATGTCACACTCGGGGCTATTAAAATAGAGAGGGATCTCAGCACCCTGTGCCTACACATACTGGAGTCTGACTCGAGGAGCACCCAAATTCCTGCTGAGACCGTGAGCCAGGTGGGGAAAACGAAAGCACGGGGCCTTTTTATGCAGAGGGGAACATGTCCTTCCAAACGAGCACATGACTACAGGCGTGTTTGTGCTATAAATGCAAACGCGGCCGCGCCCGGGCCCTCGCACACAGCCCCGTACGCTCGGGCGGGCAGGCAGCGCGGCGANAAAAATACAGCACTAGGAAAACCACAGGTTTTCCTGTATGAACATCAAGGGTAAAACTTGCACCTTCCCAAGTTTAAAGCAGCCGAGATTGTCGGGGAGCTAGCACTTGCCTTCAGGAGAAACGCAAAATCCTAACCGGATTTTAACAGCCCAAGTGCGAGCTCGCTTACCTAGGCACGAAGGCTGCAGGGAGCATCGAGGTGCATGAATCCGTATCGCCACGGGGCAGCAAAAGGAAAACAAAGAGTTACAAAACAATTACAAATGGCTTGTTTCAGGTAGCATGGCAACCCACCCGGCAATACTGGTCCTGTAAAAATAACCTCACGGCAAGAAATAGCCACGTCTGGATTAAGGTTGCACCTCAATTTTGACATCCCGTGTAGGCAGACCACCTCTCACCAGCACCACGCACAGGTCTAAGCTGACGGGCGCGGTGATGTCTCACTGGCCGTGCCACAGGGGCGTCGGTGCTGCTGTGCTGAGCAGCAGAGATCGGCTTAGCGCTGAAGGGCAACCACAAGACGTGGTGCTGAATTGAATCCATAAAGTGGATTCACAATCCACAGCAAAAGGCAGGTGTTAGGTCAGCTTCCAACAGTAGTTTGTCATCTCCCCACACATCAGCCAGTCTATACTGCAAAATGCAACTGGCACAATTAACTAAGTAGTATTTGAATGGGTTATCTCACTTTAGTGACAGCAAGGATAAATGAGAGCCTTTGGCACACAAAGTACCAGTTAATCTGGCTGAAAATTAATTAATCTTGGCCTCCAAAAATAACATATTACTAGACCACCATACATTCACATCCTGCTCCCAAAGATGAATGGGTAACAGTCAAGGATCGATCTTTTTTATTCCAATTCAGCTGTATCCAACTAGATCCCACAAAGGACAAGGCAGTATCATTACCTGCCATGTTATTTATCACCATCCAGCCTTTTGTCAAAAGGCACTTAAATATTTATGTCTTGGGCTCCTCAGAATGAAGGAGACTCTCTAGGATTCCTGCGTCTGACAATGTTTCAGAACTTTGCCTCTCTTCCAATTACAAACTAAAAGTTTCCTTTCAGACCCAACCAAAAAGTGCACAGTGCATGCTGGTCCATTACCTGTGGGGACACAGATGTCAGGGGAGAAAAGCAGGCAGCATGCTCTGTTAAAAAATCTATCTCTTCCTGGCTTCTGATTCCTCTAGTCGATTTCTCTAGTAGAGATTTTTCTTCCAGCAGTCCGTATGCCAANGCCCCCCCGCCCCGAAGGGGCCGAGGAGCCTCGCAGCCCCCTCCGGCCCCGCCCCACCCGCGGACCAAAGGGAGGATTTATTTACCTGCGCCCGGGCCGCGCCGTGCCCGTGCTCCGGGAGGGGCCCGCGCTGGCCCTGCCCGGCGCCC